>PVKS010005772.1:0-82798 GCA_004027875.1 Aplodontia rufa
TCGATATTGCTGTGTCACTGTAATGTGCTGATTCTAAGTCCCCTGGAAAGATACCCAGGAGTGGAATAGCAGGGTCGTATGGTGGAGTCATCCCTAATTTCTTAAGGATTCTCCATACTGCTTTGAATTTTTACCATTAAATAATACTTTTATTTTGTATAATATTATTTAAACTTAATACCTATAAAATGTTTTTAAAAACTATACACATTCTCTTAAGATTTTGGAACTTTTTTATTTCTTTGTACATATTTTCCTTTATTCCCTTTAATAATCTTTTGAGTAAATAGTGATTGTCCCTTGGTTTATTTGTATTCTCTTTTTAAAAGCTTTTCTAAAGTACAGTTATGTCTGGGCAATTTTTTAAAATACTGAAATCACCAATGAAATAGTAAATCACATTAAATAAGTTTTAGGCTTTTTATTACTTGAGTTACACTGAATTTATGTTGCAAAAGGAGGATCCATGTGCTGCTTATAAATTCTATTTATTAAGTACTGAATTGGAACAGAATATGATACTAATTAAAACTTTTAATTCACTCATTTAATGTCAATAATTTCAAATATTTCATCTATTTTTTCCATAAATACTTCATTTATAAGACATGAACTTCTTCCTAATTTATCATCATATAGTCTATTTTAGTATAAGTATTGCAATGAACTGCATGCTTGTGGTCCATAAATACATATATTAAAATCTCATGCTACCAATGTGACAGTATTAGGAGGTGGAGCCTATGGGAAATAGGTCATAGGACACCACTTTTATAAATGGATCCTTCTTTTTCCCCAGAAACTAGGATCTCAAGAGATTAAGTTTGGTGCAGAGCGACTAAATGAGTAACTACAAGATAAATTTTTATAAATCAAGGTTACCCCTAATGTTTTGACATCTTCTGCGTGTGCCTGCTGAACACTCTTTCATTCCTGGATGGAATGCCATCTTCCATGTCCCAATGCAGCTTGGAGAACTCAAAATACAGCTGCTTCACATTCAATGCCCCTACCTTCAGAATTGTGAACCTAAAAAATCATTTTATAATTTACCTAAACTCAGGTATTTTGTTTTAAAAACACACAATTTATAAGACAACAAGCACAATAAAGAACTCAGGAATTTATTAACTTTAGATCAGAATAATTCAGTATTAAAGTTATTTCATTGTACATTTTAGAGTGTTAATTATTTAAAGTAGTATTTCATGTAAGGATTTTTTGGTCCTGATATTAAAAAAAGATGTAAACGATGACATGACTGCAAGGAGGAATTAAGGTTCAACATGAGTTTTGGTAGTACAAATCACAAGCAAATTATAGTATGTTTGACTTAGAACATGTGTAGTAATAGTAAAAATAGGCAAAGTTAGAGTGCCTCTCTGGGACCTTCTTTGAAAGTGCTTCCAGTTCAATGCATGATATTTTTGTCAACTTGTTCCAATCTACTATTACTGAACATGACCAATATACATACATACATATATATATATATATGTGTGTGTGTATGTGTGTGTGTGTGTGTGTGTGTGTGTGTGTTAGGTAAAACAGAACACTTCCAAATGATTTTAATGAAAAAGTTACATTTTCAAACATCTGTAATCTCTTAGCAATGTTAAAGAAATTAAATAAATGCTATGATTAACTTTCCCTTGATGCTTCATGTGAAAAGAGGATAATGTTCTTTGCAATTTGTTCTTTGCAATTTGTAGGGCTGGACAGGAACACTAATTAACAGCAAGAAATGATTCTGGACTTCTTGTTGAAATACAATGTGCTCAGTACTTAGAAATAAATATTCATTATTTAAATTTATCTTTTAACTAGCATTTTAGATCATCTTCACATTTTGTGAAATAATGGTATGAATGGTATTCTTTACCAATTCATATTTCGTTGTATTTAATGTATATATTCCATGTGGATTCTACCCATGTTTATGAATAAAATTGCATTTTCCAATTATGTAAGCTTCCTATGATATTCATAAAAAATTCTTTTATTTCCATTTTAGAGTTTCATGACAGTAGATTTTGACAAAGAATTACAATAAAATTGTCCCAGCATTTACATTTATTATATTAATTTTTCTACCACTTTTAATATTACCTGTGTAGTTTTTACTATTTTAAGAAGATGAAATATGAAGCTCATCATAGTCATAATAACTTTAATTAAATGTCAACTTAGTCCATTTTATTATTTTTCTAAGTGAAATAATAAAGATTAACTAGCTTACTTCATTTAAATTATTAAAAATATCAATATGGAGAACTTCTGCTATCACTTTTGATATTTAAAAAGCTCAGAAGTCAACTTAATTTAGAAAGAAAAATACTGAAATACTGAAGAAACAGAATATCAGCAGCTTTCTTAGATCTGTCAGAGGATTAAGATTGGAGGACAAATTGTCACCCAGATTTCCTCAAGGTTCTACTCAACCAACATTTTATCATGGGAGGAAATAAACTTATCTAAAAGTTTCAGTAAGTGCTTTATGAACAATCATATTGAATGCTTTGCCTTCATTCAATTGATTATAGTCATATACCTACATATAGTGCATTTTTTTAAAAAGGAAATATAAAATGTTGTTTTTAGTATGAATTTCTGTGTATGATTCTCTTTAAATATCTTTTTACATAAGTAAATAAATTATAAAAAAAATTGGCTGAGATAGTGAATGCATCCTCCAAGCTTTTATAATAAAGTCAATGTATAGTCTATTGTCAAGTACATCAAAAATGTACAGTGGGTGGGAGGAAGGGAAGAGAAGGAGAAAACCTGGAGACTGAATTAGAAGAAGTTACTCTCCATTATTTTACAATTATGTCTTTGTATATTCTAAAGTCACATACACCTAAAAGGAACTAATTAAAATAAATAAAACAATAACAACAAAAAAATGATCAAGATAGAGTTCAAAAAATGTTTGCATAATTAATCACATTTAGGGTAGCAAAATTGGTAGTTAATTTGGACCTGTTTAAAAGAAACCTGAAGTCCTTCCAGAATACTAAATAGTATGAAATGAAAAAATGAATATTTTTCTCTGTGTAGGAGCACTGTTCTGTTTCATGTGGAAATGTATTTCATTAATTTTTTGTATTAATTTAATAATCAGAATTCACATATTTGTCACTAATATAATTTCTCTTTTCAAATATGTGAAAAAACAGTGAATGCACTTGTGTGTACATAAAAAATAGTTACATATTAATAGAAATTAATTTTGTTTCTTATTTTATGTTATGGTTTTATCATCCTTAAAGTTTGCATTCTTTAAGTATTCATGTTTGTACAAAAAAATTAAAGGATGTGTAAATATCTAATTTCACCCAGTTCATCAGTAATAATAAAATAACTCTAAAATCTTCCCAATGCATATGAACATTCATATGTAGCTTCTATTTGCTTGGAAGCTAATTTAAGCCTCAATGCATCATTTTTTATCCTATACTTTGTGCGGGAGTGGTAGCTCACCAGTTATGGCACTTGCCTGGCATGTGTGAGGGTACAGATTCAAATCCCACCACTGCGTACACAATGAAGTGTGGGGGCAATGAAATCCATATGAAAAATTAAATAAAATTGATTATCTCTCGCTGTCCTTCTCTCTCTTTAAAAAAAAAATATATATATAATTCTTTATATTTTCAGAATATAAATATCACATGTTTTTACTCTAATAATCATTAATTTAGAAATAAATCCTCTTTTCAAATTAAAAAATGAAGCAATATTACCTGAAATCATAATTACACACCTTTATGATTTAGATACTAGATGTCCCCAAAAACCTCCTGTATGAAACACTGCAAGAAGGCTTAGAGGAGAAATGATTGGATTCTGAGGTCCTTAACCCAGTCTCAGTGAATTGCTTCTCTGATAGGGATTAACTGATTGGTGACTGAAGGCAGTAGGGTGTGGCTAGAGGAGGTGGGCCATTGAGGGTGTGTCTTTGGGGTTTGTATTTTGTGTCTGGCAAGTGAAATCTCTCTCTCTCCCAGATTCCTGCTGTGATGCCTTGAGCTGCTTCTCTGTGCCACACACTTCCACCATGATGTTCAGCCTCACCTATAGCCCCATGGAATGACCCAACCTTCTGTGGACTAAGACCTCCAAAACCCTGAGACCCTAAAAAACATTTTCTCCTTTAAAGTTGTTCTCAGATCTCTTAGTTACAGCAGTGAAAAAGTTGACTAAAACACAAACTTTATGCATAAATATCTAAAATGCCTAAAGCAGTAATTTCCATAATATTTAATTGTAGGGAAGAGAGAAGATTTCCTTATGTTCTTTGTGGATTTGTTTGAATGACGTGATAAAATAAAGATTAACAGGAGAAAAGGTGAAATCAGAGTTTGAGATAAAACTAGACTTTCTGCTTCTGCCAGGAGGTTGGGTGTGTATAAGTTTCATGCTTCTACAGCTGAGAAAGCCCATTTTGGTGTAATCACAGCAGAGAAATATCTACTGGTATCAGCTCTGTGGGTCAAATCCAGCAAAGCTAGATTATTCTCTTATACTACTGAGCAGTGTGTCGCTGTACTCAGTGGCCAGCTGTGTCCCCCAGTATTGTAGCAGACCCAATAACTCCCTGCTAATTTCCTTCTGGGTTATTTTCTCATGAATTTGAAGAATGAAAACCACTGACCATGAAAGGCATGACCTTGACACTTTCTAATACCTGAGTATCATAGATATTAATAAACACTCCTACCCAGAAGCTATATTAATCCCTAGACTAGTATACTTACCTGGCCACCTACTCTCAGGTCCCCTTTCACTATCAAGAGCTCTGCTTCCTTTCTTCTCACTTAAATAAATTCTGTTCCTTTAACTCTTGTCTTTGGTTGGCCATGGAAGATGCCTCAGTAATCTAAGAAAATTCAAGAAACTGTTTTTTTCTGTGTTTGGGGGCATGGAGTAAATCAATAGAACTTTAGAAAGACCTTGGTTCTGAGAAAGTTCTAAGGTTTTGCAATTACCTCCTTTTCTTCTTCTTTTTGTACTGGGGATTGACTTCTTTTTCTATTTTTATTTTTAAAGAGAGAAGGACAGTGTGTGTGTATGTGTTTGTGTGTGTGTGTGTGTGTGTGTGTGTGAGAGAGAGAGAGAGAGAGAGAGAGAATCAATTTTTATTGAGTTTTTCACATGGCTTTCCCTGCTTTGACACTTGCTTGTGTACGTGGTGCTGGGGTATGAAACAGTGTACTTGTGCTTGTGCATGCTGGGCAAGTGCCATAACCCCCAAGTCACCGCTCCAGTCCTGTACTGGAGATTGAACTCAAGGCTGCTTAACCACTGAGGCACATCCCTTTTGTGCCTTATTATTTATTTTTCTTAATTTTTATTTATTTTTATCTGGTTTGTATTTCTCCAACACTCAGTTGTATATGAACCTGGATACTCATGCATGCCAGACAATTGCTATACCATAGAGCCACTGCTTCAGCTCTGCCCAGTTTTTTCAATTTTTGTTATTTTTATTTTCACACAAGGTCTTGCTCTGTTGCTTAGAGCCTTGCTGACGTGCTGAAGCTGGCTTCAAAACTGAGATCTTCCTACTGTGAGAGGTGCTCACAATCACCTCTTAGATACTGTGGAAGAACTGAGGCAGGAAACCAGGGGATTCAAGGCAAGACTGCATAAGAGTGCTGGTGACACTCTGTGCAGCTATTTATTTCTTAGGATAGCTCACAAGTTAGTGATGATAGCTTACAGTTCAGTTGTGATAGTTTACAACTCAGCAAGCAATGAAACTTTGGCAATGAATACCTTGTTTATAGCTTTTGTCTGAGTAACACTATTATCTGTCTATACCAGATGTCTTGCATCTCTACTTATAAAAGTCTGTGTCCTTCTCTTAATTTTAAACTCAGGTTTTCTTCTTCTTCTCTTCAGATGTCTTATTCCTTTCACACAAATATGCACTGTTATTATTGAACAGTATTATTATAGTCACATGGGAGTTAGAGCAGCCACAGTTATGATCTAAGATCTCAGGCATTCCTGAGAATTTCATCCCATGACTATATCTTCATCATCATATGTTAACCCTTCAGAAGACTTGCTCTTATTCCATCATATATATTATCCTACTTCCTACCTCAGGCTCCTGAGATGCTGGGATTACAGGTGTGTACTACCATGCCTATTGCAATTACTTTTAATTAAAAAGTGCTCAATGTGTCAAAAAATCATTAAGGTAGTATTTTCTGATTAACAACATAATCTAATTTATTGTCCGGTTATTAAGTAACAAGATAAAAGTGTTTTTCAATTGCCTGATCTATAGCATGCAGTTTTGATGGTCTGGACTACAGAATATGAATGATTATGAAATTTTGTATAATGCTATATTCAAGAAATTAGACTTGTTGGAAGGAATTAGTTTTATCAAAGGCTGGTATGTTTAAATTAAAGTGGTAAGTGGTGGTAACTATCCTAAATGAATAATATATGGAGTGGGAGGATACCAAGCAGGGCATAAGAACCGACAAAATATAAGATAGCAGGGTACCACTACTCTTGAGACAGTTTAATCCAAGATCCCTGGAGCATACTTCCATTTCATTAAATAAATATTTTATGTTTATTCTTAAAAAAAAAAGCTGGCGCCTTAAAAGATACAGGGGCCTAAAAGATACAGGGGGCTATCATTCTCAAAACCCTACCTAAGGTAACTCAGTGAGCACAAAGAAAAAGTTTATAAGAGGTGAAAGGAGGCACCCAAAGACATTAGGCAAGAATGCAAAGAGCTGAGCAGGGTCTTTTTCCATGCATTTGTCCTCTGGCTAGAACATCACAATCAACCTCCACCTCTGGGGCTGGTTCCTGATTTTTCTTTAAACAGACCTGTTACTTTTCCTCAAGTTAAGGCAGGCAAGGGAAAGGGAAGCAAAAGTAACTGCTATGAATACTTCCAAGGGAATGGCCCTTTCAGAGCAACAGATTTTTGTAGCTTCTAATAACTCAACATATTATTAATGTTCCATAAAATTGTATTTGGGAAAATTGTCTATTTGAATATGTGCTTTGCATTTGTAAGTATAGATTAGTTCCATTCATGTGCTTAAAATAATTTAATGATACATCCTTCATATGTAAATAATTATATACATTTACAAATCAATTCAGTCATGTATTAGTAATAATTGCTCCAAAACATATAGTGATAAAGAGAGAAATACTTGGATGAGAAATTTTCTTTAGATACATCAAATGTAGCTTTGTTTGCTTCCCTAGCCATAATTTTACATTTTATTTTTCCCTAATGACATATTTCATCTATTAATTACGTGACTTTTTGTCACTTCTAGCTTTTCACATTTTCTTTAGTCTAATATTTATGTAATTGTAAATTTAGTCATGCATGTTCATGTAACTTCAATCTTGTAGCTGAATAAACTAATTTCCTTTTTTAGTTCAGGTTTTTATTAAGAATTAAACAAAGATAGAAAAAAATAATAGGTCTAGACTCTGTCAGATATCATTTCAATTATTTTCCCCCCAGAAGAATTTCATTGTAAATGAATAA
Organism: Aplodontia rufa; assembly: GCA_004027875.1. Taxonomy (NCBI): domain Eukaryota; kingdom Metazoa; phylum Chordata; class Mammalia; order Rodentia; family Aplodontiidae; genus Aplodontia; species Aplodontia rufa. Next base: position 7,544 of record PVKS010005772.1, read on the forward strand.
ACCTTTTCTAAATTAATAGAAGAAATTCTTCCAATAATTATTTTAACATAATATAAATGCTTACAAAAATTTAAAGGGTTTAACAGTGATCATGTTGTCATGACAATTGCTGTTTTAACTGCTGGTGTTCCTGCCTTTGCTGCTGTTACATATTGTTTACTTATTTTCTTGAGTTCTCATCAAATTGGGTGGAGGAAAATGGGAAATCTATTTTCTTCTAAAGTGATGTGTGATATCATCTATTGATTATTTGGAGTGACACATGAATAAACCATAAGTAAAAAGGCAAAAAAAGACATTATCAGAGACTTCACTGCTGGAAAAATTAGGGGCACACATCCATTTGTTTAGCACATTGACCCTTTCTACCCTAATATTTGTTTAAGTGTAACTCAATGATTACACTTCACCATGTAAACACCTAACAATTCAGTTAAAAATGGACTCTCTTCCTAGTTGATTTCAAATAGAAATGAAAATTTTTTTGTGGTGGGATCCTAAGTGAGTAAATAAAATTGCACCCAATACCCCAAATTTGTAAATAATTACAAATAATTGATTATGTTTACCAAAGCAGATAGGTACTTGAATGCCAGTTAAATGGCACTTAGCATCCTTTAATTTAAATTATGTTTAGTTCAAATTATGTTTAGTTCATACTTAGTTTTATTAAACAATTTGTTAAGGTAAAGACCACTTTTTTAAAGATATAAATAAATAATTTCAAATATCTATTTTTCTATATTCATTTTAATACCAAAATTATGTTATAATACATCTAATCACTTCATTGCTCAAAATGTATCCATCTCCCCTGTTTTGGCATCATAAAAATTGCTATTTGCATTATTTATAACATAATTTGATTAATGTAATTGCTATTTTCACATCATTAGTTCATTATCTGTAGCATTGAGTCTTTGTTCATAAAGAAAGAAAATGTATGATTCATGCTGTGCCAGGATGTTAACACATGGCAATTTAATTTCTTTCAAAATATAAGAAATATTGGGACAAGTTTATTTCATAGAAATATTATATTTCAGAAATGATCTGAATAATAACAAAAAGTGGAAGAAATCTTGAAGATGCAAACATTTCTAGTATTGAATTTTCTAGTAATCACTATAGTCTATGAAGAAACAAAGTGCCATGTAATTTTTCATTAGAATTTTATGAGCTATCATGTAGCTCATCAGAAATCCATTCATTTTTTCACTCAGTAATTCATATATTTTCACACTCTATTTTTAAGCAGTCTTTAAAGGGGAAACAAACTTCTATATCATAAGTTAATGCAATGGATATCATGAGGTACAAAATTTTCATATGTTCATTCCTGCTATTGAAAGAAGACTGCCAAGTGAGACATATTTGAGAAGCATGGAATGTAGAATCACCAAATATGGGTGATTAGTAATCATTTCCTCCCATTTTTACGTTATCTTTTTTCTTCTTCACTGGATCTTTTTCAAAGCAAAATGATTTAGTTTTGTTGATGCTCAATCTCAGATCTTTTGCTTTATAAACAATGCTTTTAATCCAAGTATAAGGTCTTTATCTAAGTTTAGATCCACAGTCTTTCCTATGTTAATTACTAAAAGTCTTATAGTTCTGCATTTTGCATTCAAGTCTGTAAAACATACTGAGATAAATTTATATAAGATATGATGATTAGGCTAATGTTTATTTTCCAGCCTATAACCATTCCTTGCTAGAGAATCATTTGTTAAAACAGCTACTCTTTATGCCTGGGTGTATCTCAGTGGTAGAATGTAATCATAGAATGCATTTGGCACTGGATTCAACTCTTAGTACACACCCCCCCCCCAGACAAAGCAAATGTTCTATTAGAAAATTATTCTGCTGCAGTGTCAAAAATCTGTTGATAATGCATGTATGAAATGGAGACATCAAAATTTGTAAATTCTTTGTCACACAAATTCAAAGAATGAGATCCACAGACATGAAGGATGAGAACAAAGTATCAAGATTTATTAAAGTAATAGAATAGAAAGGAAGCAAATTTTCTTAAGTGGAAGGGGCCCCAAGAGAGGGTTTCCTCCAGGCGGATAGCTGTTGTCTAGGGATATTTATGGTAATGTTAAAGGGGAATTAGTTGACCTTTAAGACCATAGGTTAGAAATTTAAAGAAATAGATCTTTGAGCTCATCACACCAGAGCACCTGTTATTCATGTGGCTCCTCTCCAGTCTTGAAGTTAATTATATGCAGTTCATCTCAGGAACTGGTCAGGGTTCCTGTGCATTTCTTCGGGCTCCAATGGAGTCCTTGGTCACTCCATCTGTGGTTAATAGTAGAAATGTGGAAGCCAAATGCACAAACTACTGAGGAAGATCCTTTAAATATCCCCGTATAACACATTTACATCTCACACTCTCAAACTAGAAATTTTCCATTCAATTCCATTGATGTGTTTTTCTACTTCTTGGCCAACACCACATAATCTTAATGATTATAGCTGTATTATATCTTATTAGATGGACTGATTCCTCCAACTATGTTTTTGTTTGCAAAATTAATTTAGCAATTATTATACCCTTATATATCTATATATATTTGTAGAAGTTCTATCCCCTCATTAGTCTGATGAAATCCTAATTCCAATTTGATGGTATTTGGAATTTGGGACTTTAAAAGGTAATTTGGCTTAGATGAGTTCATGAAGATGGGGCTTCCACAATAGGATTAGTGTTCCTATGAAAAGAAGAAAAGAAATAAAGAAAATGTCTGGGAGAGGGAGATGTAAAGAGATAAGTTTTAGACAGTTTCTCAATTTTAATTTATAATTGTGTGAAATTATATAACTATGATTTTATGAATTATGAGCATAATCCAAAAAGGAAATGCATTCAAATATGTGTTAGTATTAGACAAGTTAAGCTAAACAGTAGATTAATGAACTAGGCCAAGGTCTTTGGCTTTGTAATGTGTTTATACTACATTTATTTGTCATGAACACAGACTCAAATGATAAGTGACTTTTCAAAACTGTTTATCCAGTTGAGATGATTGACATAAGTTTTCAATTTGTTTTCCAGTCAAATGCTCATACATGGTTAAAATGAACTAAAATTTTAGACAAGAAAGAAATCAACCAAAATAATATAAATAGAACATAACTTTTTTAGTCCTACACTATCTATATGCAATTTTTATGAATTAATTTTTCATGTGGATTTCATTTGTCCAACACTTCGTACTGTACTTGGTACTGAGATTCGAACCTATATCCTCATGCATGTCATGAGGAACCCCTGAGCCACTGCTCAAGCCCCCCAGATATACTTTCTGTAGGCTGTTATGATACCAAGGTAATAGATGATTTGCCTAGTAAGTGGATTTAACTTCCCTTAGGCATAAATGGATAGGAACCTGAATGAGAACTCCACTGATATACAGATACATGCCCCTTGCTTTGGAGTTCATAAATTAGGTGAATGCTGATTTTTAGTTATATGCATAATCAATTTTAAGAGTCAAATGTCTTGAGAATATTTAATAGACATAAGGTACATTCTCTGAATCAAAATACCACAACCAAATAGAATTTGATTTTCTTGTAAAATTAATGGTCAGAATTCATCATTTGATTCTCAACTAAATTTCTACATTAGTTTTGTCATTATATATCTGTAGCATAGAACTAATAAAAGAGCACAAAGCAATATAGAAAAATATAATATTTATTCAATTAAAAAAGCCATAAAACTATAATACCATTAAGAGCATGACTTTCATTTTCTGAGTTTAAAGTACTTCATTAGCTGCCAGTGAAATACATACATTAACCATGCCACCTTAATAACTTCTGTCAGATTCCTTGACAATAGCTGTACCTGCAGATGTGTTTCTTGATAATATTACATTTTTCCCTTTACAGAATGATAAGTTCTCAGTTAAGCTGATGTCAGCAAATTCTTCTACTTAGATCTTCATAAGGTTATGCTTTGAAAATTAATGGGACAGCTACATATGAAATCAAAATCAATTTACTATTTTCTGCAGCGGAGAAAGAATGAATTATCCAATATAAAGTGTGGAGCAATATAATGGCTGCAATCTCATCTCACTATTCTTATGTTTTTTAATAAACTGTTTATGCTTTATTCTTGTAGTTTATGACATCAAAGGGACCTTCTGTAAAATTACAGTAATAAATTTCACCTTACACTGGGCAGATTTTACTTCCCTTTTCTGTCTATCTGTCATCTTGTTCTACAAATAATCAAGACATGACAAAATTGGTTAAAGATTTATCTTGCTTTCTTGAAATACAATAATTGGCTTATTTAGCCAAAAAAAAAGGTGGGGGGGGGGCGCAATGTAAAAGGAGGGCTAACTTTATACCAACCTGCTACTATTTAACACACTTGAAGAGAAAAGTGATATTCAGGTGAACCAAAATAGTTGCATTTATTATCACTGAATATTTAATTTGTTGCAGTTCCAGATAAAGTGAATTTTATTGTTACACTAGCACTTGGTAAAATTGTTGAATAGTTAAAAAAAAAGATTCATTGTTTACTACCATCTGCTCTTCCATCTGTTTTACTAATAAATGAGTCCATGGAGATTATATATAGATTTGCTACAAACAGGATCTTCTAGATATATTTAAAATGCAAAAAAAGGAAAACTACCTTTTTCAAAATATCAAACACCTGAATCTTATGATATTTGCCACAAAACCAAGAGCTATAGAATTTTTAAAAGAAATATTTGTTATTTTACCTATTTCCCACACTAGAAATCAACACTAGCATTCAATCATTTTTTATGATTCATTATTTAATTTAGTTAAATATCATCTAATCATCACTAATAATTTTCCTCTGAAGTCCAGTGTTTGTGCTTTTTCTGAATTTCAACTGGTCTGACTGGGTGGATGATTCTCAAAGGTAATGTCCTAAATTCACCTCCTTTTGTATTATTTCTCTCCTTACTATGGCTCCTATGAACCATAACTATTTCCAAAACAAGCAAAAAAATATGAAAATATCTTAACCTCTTAATTCAGCTTCACTTTTGCTGTTTTCTACTTCTTTTCTTAATTTATCAACATTTTTTTCTGCTTACTAACATGTAAAATTCACAAGCCTTCATTTATTCTCAGTAACTATTGGTCACTAAATAAAATTGCTCACCTTTTTCTCACACAGATTTTCTCATGTTCAGTGATATTTTGCTCATTCTTTTGGCCTGCCAACTCAAAGATCACTGTTTCCTGTTTTTCCAGTGCAATAAAGAAGTAATCACCATGACTATGCTGATGTTCACAGTAATAATTTTATTGTCTCAGACCCTTTTAAAACCTCCAACAAAAAATTAACTTTATTCTTTTATTTAAAGGTTTTCTAATGGCCATGATACATTACCATTTGATCACTCAAATCTTGACTTAGGTAATGAGGGAGATATAAATGTAATATAAAATATACCTGTACATATTTAGTCCAATTTTTATGTTTCTCATAATAATATTTAATTCTGAGTCTTTATACCTTCCACTTTCATTCCTACCGTTCACCACATCCAGATGTTATTTATGTCCTTCTATATCCATCTACTACTCAATAAATTATAGTCAGTAGTTTGCAAATGCCTTCTTTGATTTACAATGTAGAATTCATCACCAGAGATAGTCTTAACACCTGTTTCTGTTCATTACCTAGAACAGGTGACAATGACTGCTCTAAGTATGTTACAGATAAGTCAGCCTTTTGAAAATGGCTTTCATTGTTCTAGTTGATATTACTTTAAAAGGACCCTCTATGTATCATAATTCAAAGATATAGAATAGCAGCCCCTATAACATACTCTGCCATAGGAGAACAGGATGCTGAAGACTTGAAGTAAAACACAAGTAAGAGAAGAATTACTGTGTTATACAGTGTCTTTCTAAGGGAAACCTATTGTAAGAAACAGCAAATAAGTGGGATAATTCTTTCCAGGATTTAAGGGACGGCTACACAATCCTAACACCTGCAGTTAACATGACATACACATTCCCAGCAAGTGATTCTTCCATAGGTAAGTCATAAAGTTATATAAATTCTTGGATCTTGAGAACCTAGACCCTCTCACACTAGTGTTCTCACCTGAACAACTCACATCGGTATCAAACATGAATAGTTTGCACACACATTTGTTCAAGTATCCACTCATAGAGTCTTCTCTGCAAGCTTTCTTTCCTCCTTCCCTTTGGTTTCTCCTGTGAAGGCCCTCCTTCCATTTTGGCATAACCAAATATTTGCTTTTTTTATATTTTTAAAATTTTTCCTGACTCTTTTCATACATATGTCTTAGAATCTGAGAGTGGCTCCTTCTCACTTCTCAATTCTAATTTGTTTTTATTTTTGTTTTTGCAGTATTGGGAACTGAAATTAGTGCTACCATAGAGCTACAGTCCTTTTTTAAAATTTTGTTTGTTGAGATAGGGTCTAAGATAACCAGCCTCTCTTTAATTTGCCATCCTCATGCGTTACCCTCCCAAATTACTGGAAATACAGATGTGCACCACCCATTCAAGCCTCAATGCTCATTTCAAACCATCCATCATAATGAAAAATAAGGGGCTGGAGCACTGGCTCAGAAGTTACAGCACTTGCCTGGCATGCTCAAGGATGCAGGTTCAAACCCCAGCACCACCTACATGATGAACTATTGAAGCAACAAAAGCCACATGAAAAACTAAATGAAATTGATTGTCTCTTTCTCACTCCCTCTCATTGTCCCTCTAAATAAAAATTGTTTCTCTCTGTCTCTGTCCTCTCTCTCATTGTCCCTTAATCTTAAAAAAAAGACCTGAAAATTAAAAACTAAGATATAATTGTTACACAGTCTAAATTTAGAATGCTAGCATAATGTAGAAATATTTTAAAAATCTGTGGACTACTTCAAATATGAGCACTGATACTTTGCTCTTAGTAAATAATTTTAAACATAAAAATAGACAATCAAATTTAAGATTCTGTGATCTGCAATATTTGTTGCTATCAACAAAGTCTGCCTAATGAGAAACTCTTGTACTTTATTTGGATCCTTCAAGGCCTTCAAAGATTATTATTGAAATTAACCATCATGTAACAGCAACTTGTTTTCAATGACAATAAATGTTTCAACGATACTGTTGCTTCTACAGAAATGTCACAGAATTTAAAATTTTTTCATAGTCTAATTATTCAAAAGCCCTTAAACTAAGAATCAATTTAAAATTTGAAGTTCTCTTGAAGGTTTTACTATCAGGCAAGTCTGATAAATTGCAGAATTTAGCATAAAAAAGTAGATTAGATTTGTGTGTCTGTAAAACTCATTACAGAAAAAGGCTCATAGTATCCCACTAAGAAGCAGTACTGCTTTGTTTAAGCTCTAGTATATAAGAAAATAAATTTAATCTATTGAGTAACTAATCTAGTAGCTTGCATTTGTATGAAATATAATACACTAAAACTAATCATGGAAAGTGTTGACTCTGAGATATTAATTTTTCTGTAAAGTGTTTTTTAATTTGAAATAAATGTGCCTTGGTTTAATGTTTATAAAAAGTATGACATTTCATGAATTTTTTAAGAAGACTTTATAGCTATTATCTATTTTCAATTTTATCCTGAAAAATCTTTTTTAGTTAATATATGGAGATGACTTTCTGAAAAGTAATGCAGAATTATATACCACATTAAAGATGAAAATAAGAAAATGAAAAAACAAATACAGTAAATCAATTTAAAATTTGAAATTTTTCCTAAATAATAATATTTCTGGCCAAATAATAAGAAGCTTAGTATAGTTTCTTTACCCTTCAATGTTATGGTATTAAAAGGTAGTACATTTAGGAGGTGAGTAGGCTAAGTGGGATTCTCTATTAAGTCTAGAATTAGAGTTCCTAAAGGAGTTTTGAGGGATTAGGAAGGGAATTAACTGCTTTTTTCTGTTCTGTTATCTACCATATAAGAATGCCCCATTCTCTGCCTGTGGCATACTTGACATTAAATTGCACACTTGGAAGCAGAGACTAGACCTAATCAGACAGGAACCTGCTAGCACCTTTGCTTGGATGCCCTAGCCTTCAGAAGCATGAAAAATAAATCCCTACTTATAAATTGTTCAGTCTATGATATTTCATTATAGTACCACAAAATGGAACAAGACTCAGGAATAAGAATTTTTTTTTTTTTTAGAAAGAGGGAACAGTGAGACAGAGAGAAGTTTTTTTTTTATTTATTTTTTCATGTGACTTTCATTCCTCAGACACTTAGTTGTCTACATGATGCTGGGGTTTGAACTCAAGTACTCACACATGTAAGGCAAGGCCATAACTGCGGAGCCGCCACTCCAGCCCAGGAATAAGAATTTTTAAACCCAATAATATCCTAAAAAAATAGAAAAAATGGTGTCTAATTTATAGAACTTTAAATATTAAATAATATAGTCTATTTGGGTGTCCTTTAATATATTTAGTACTTAAATATGTATCGGTAATACTATTCCTCAGATTATTAATTCTCATGAAAAAATGTTTTTATAGAATATACAAAAACGATTCAAATTTGACTTGAAAATAAATTTTGTATCTCAATTTAAGTAAAGCACTATCTTTTGTTAGAATAAAGCAATAGACAATCTGTGATTTTGTTCTTATGTTAGAATGTCGTATTGGTGCACTTTCAACATTCTGCTAACACTATCGATGAACTAGAGATTGTAATAAATTCCTCTGGAACAATCACTCAACTTTGTTTGCTTCATACTATAGTTGATCTCCAAATCTCACCTGTATTCCAATATAAGCTATGCTCTATTCCATTTGTTCATTTAGAAACCACATTGAGGGAACATGATTTTTATTTGTTTTGAGGCAGAGTTGAGAAAACAGCATGAAAACTATGCATTAGCTTTTGATAATTTGGCTACAAAAAGAATAGCTCACTTTTCCTCACTTTATTTCTGAATAAAGCATGTAGCCAAAGATGGCCAAATCTATGCGATAGAATTGGAATTAGTTTCCCCTGCAGGTAAAGTTCCAAGTCACTTAGTAATAGTAAGGATATATTAATCCTTTTCAATGAAGTGTAGGGAAAAATGTTATGAATTTATAAGTTCATTTCAGGAGAATAAGTATTTTTTTCTGATTATTGAGTTTTAAAATCCAAGGGTTGCAAAGATTTTTTTTTATTTGATCTACTTTGTATATCTGGGGGAAGTGTTTTCCTTTATGTTTTAAAAATATGTTCTATTCAACATCCACATAATATTTCATTCTCCTAGTTACATGAAATAAGAATTTTATCATATTGTTTTTACTATAATGTTTTACTGTTTTAAAGGTATATCTTTTTCTAATTTATTTGTTGATGAGTAAATATGCATTAAAGTTTTTAAATCATCTTGGAGACAATACAAAATGTGCAAAATAAGAAAATATTCCTGCTCTTAGTTTATAAGAATACATGGTATAAGATATGCTCAGTAGTGCTATTTTAATGAAATTTTAATTAGTGATAGATAAATGTATAAAAATGTTTTCACAATTAATGTGATGGATATTGACATATTCATTCATTTATTTGAACTATTAATTTAACTGAATAGGCTAGCACCATGTGGTTGCTTATTATTCCCTACACATCTTTCCTGATGTAGAAAACATTACATGAGTATATGAACCTGTTTAATATAATTTTCTCTGTCCAGTGTCATGATATTTAGTATAAATTTTTAAATTAAATATAAACTATAGAAAAAATTTTAAGTACCCAAAAGAAAAGAGATTAAATTTGATCATCATAGTATTCAAAATTTAATGCAAATTTTTTAGTTGTCTGAAAATAAATTGAGTTTTCCCTATGTTATTTGATGGGCCTACTAAAGTGTCAATAATTGTAAAAAGAACAATGGCTTAATAGTCTAGAGTATAAGTGTTTTAAATTTTTTTACTATAATTTAAAAATTAAAAATAAATTTGGTATAGGTCATGGAGATCCTAGAATTCAATTTTACCTTAATATAAAAACTCTACTAAAATAATATAAATATACGTCTGATATATCCTGATTTCAAATATATTGGCTTATTATATAGTTAATAACATTTTGAGAAGCAGGTATGATCAGTTTATGTTTCAGATGAGATATGAGGAATAACATTTGTATAATTGACTCATTAAAGGCCAGAAACCAGGACTTTAACTCTGGTCTGACTCTGAAACCAGAAGCAATTAGACTGCTTCATGGTTTAGGAAAAGTAACTTTATGGTCCATGCATATCATATGTGTTGGACAATTTGGAAGATAGAAGAAAGTAGAAGTTTGGAAAATTCCTAGAAAGAGATAATAATATTTTATAAGACATGTTAAAATCCACATTAAATGTTTTCATTGCGATATGTTAAAATCTTAAAAGTTTGTAAGTTTTTGTGTGATAAATAATGTTCAGAACATATAAGACTTTATTTTAGTACTAATATAGCAAATTGACACTGAACAGAAGACACAAAAGCACGTTTTTTTAAACAAGTTAGAAAAAATTGTGAGAATTGAAGACAATGATATGGAATTTTAAACATATTAATACATTTCAAATGATTTCAATTCAGTGATGGAAGTTCAGTGATTATATGGTAGGCAAAGGAGGGGTTGAGAATTTAGCTCAGTTCCAGCACATGCAAGGCCCCGAGTTTGGTCCTCAGCCCTGAAAAAAAAAAAAAAAAAAAAAAAGAAAATGGTAGGCAAAGGAGAAGGCAAAGTGTCATGATCAGTTTGTGTGTGCTCATGGGCAAACTCCGTGGCAACTCTTGCAATTCTGTAGTGAAGGATAGGCAAACAGAATGATACCTTTATGTCACCATATAAGGGAGGAAAAGAGGCTAGCATGTAAGGGAAGCTGGAAGAGGGTACATAATACAATGCCACAGATGATGGAGGGCTCAGTCATTAGACAGGAATCCCTTGAGCCGGGGCTGGCATGTGTTAATGCTGTACCCTGGTTGAAAGCCTCAGTGTGTCCTCTCTGCAAGAATCCAGAAACAATTAAAGGTATAAATTAAAGCAAATGCTTTATTGTTCTTCAATGACAAAATTAAAATATATCCATTTTAAATGGAGATTTAAAGACTGTCTAAGTAATATGTAAAACAGCTAATGTTGTCACTTTTTTTTTTTTCCGGGCCTTGCGCATGCTAGGCCAGTGCTCTGCCACTGAGCTAAATCCCCAACCCCTTAATGTTGACACTTTTAAGAGCACGACCAGAATAAGGCAAAAATGGTATAAACCAAGAAAAAAAAATAAGACTGACAGCAATATGTGCAAAGACCTGTGTTTTTTCTGCTTTTTCCAAACTTATTCCAAACTTTGGCAGTCAAGCTTTGTTTCTTTCATGGACTTGAGAATTCTTTCACATGGCACCAATTTTAATCAACACTTGTTTATTAATATTCTCTTTGCAAACACAAGTTTAAATATGGACATCGAAGATACAATAGTTAACAAAATAGAAATGTGATTCCTGCCCATATAGCTATCTAGTTCAATATTATTGATTGCAGTGTGTTTAGTTATATTACTTATAACATGTTTATCCTAATTCTGTACTTAGTAAAATAAGAAAAACATTTCCACATATTATTGTCCTTTCATTTATCTAATAAAGTTTGCTCTTAAATAGGAAATAATGAACAGGAAAAACAAAATTCTTTCTATAATCTAGCAACAAATTCCTGAACACTGAGGAATACAGTGAGCCTTGGCTATAATGCCAAATATATATTAAGGAAAAAATACCTCTCTTTCCTGCATCTAACTATATCAAGTGAGAACAATATCAGGGTCAAATAGAAGTATCACTCTCTGGGTTATTTTGTATCACAATGGCATTAAAATAATTCAGTTTTATCTTAACAAACATTTTCAAGAATATTATGCATAAAGATAAATGTAATGTAAAAGTAATAGCTTACTTTGAAACAATAATTGCTAGGCCTCTATCTTTTGAATAATTCTCCTGGTACTTGGAGTTGTGAGATTTTTATCACAAAACATAATCTAAACACACAGAATTTGCAATGTAGCAGTTCCACCCTTGACTGAAATTCCATTTTTTTTCTTTTTTGCAAGATTACATTTTACTCTTGAACATTAATTTTTCTCTAAAGGCTTTGGGTCAAAGATGCTACAACAGACAAAAAGTACTTATTTTTCATTGACTTACTTCCTTCATATTAACCTTTATCTGGGGCATAAATAAGATATATTTGATTTTTGCTATCTAAAATAACATTTAGTACAAGTAAAAACAAAAAAAGAAAACATTTCTTCATTGGACATTAATGACCAATCAACACTGAATCACCCTGCACCTTAAATGCAATATACTTAATTTATGCAAAAATAAAAATCATATTAGTAAGTAAGAAAATTTCCATGTGGAAGGTAATACTTATTTTGAATGTTATTGCTTCCTTTTTAAATTTACAAATGAAAAGAAATCAATCTATTTTGAATTAAAGCTGTATATCTTATGGGTAAATGATGATTTTACCATAAGCTGGTTACCTTTATTCGTATATTCTCCAAGGACAAGTTTTTAAATCAAAAAGCAAGCAAGACTGGAATATTTTTGTCATGGTTTTGTGATTGTTTACATTTACAGTAGCTTTTAAAACTCTTGGGGAGATTTTTGCATAATTTTTTGCTTTCCAAATGCTTTAAAAATCTCTAATCAAAACCTTACAGTGAAAAAATACTGTTCAATAAAGTGGATGTTTTTGCAGTTTCTATGAATACTTTATTCAAAATGTTCAGACATGAAGAATACTTGATGATAAGAAAAAGCTATAAAGGGTGCTTCACTGAGAAAGAAGAAAAAAATTCTTATCTGTATATAAATAATAGCCAAGCTGTTGTATCCTACTGTTTCTGATAAAGGGAGAGGTCATTTTTGTACATATTTCTGACAGAATGAGGACGTTCATGTTATCCCTGATTAGGTGAATAATGTCCCGTGGCATTTTCTCCATTGATGCAACTTAGCAATGACAGCCTTGTTTGCTGTCCACCCTGACCTTCCTTTTCTGTCTGTACTATATCCCTCTGCTCTTGCAAACTGCCTTAAAATGTTCTGCATGTCAGAAGCTCCAAAAATAAAATACAATATTTTTCTGCTTTAGTCTCAAAAAAGAGTTCTCATCATTACTTCTACTTATAGCTTTATTTTTTAAAAAGTGCACATCCCTAAAATACAAGTCATTATAAAGTTAACCCCCTGTTGAGTTAGATTTTAGGTGAAATTTAATTTTAAATATATCTCTTCTCACTAAACTTTTGAATATACAAACTAGGTCTCTCTATATATTACATTTTAGCTATATTTTCATAATTTAATATCTAAGTAGTAAACATGATTTGGAGGTATGTTTGTAAGAGAAAAATACATGAGCCAGGTAGGCTGATACATGACTGTTATCCTAACTGGTTGGGAGGCTGAGGAAGGAGGATCACAAGTTGAAAATCAGTCTCAGCAATTCAGCAATGTCCCAAGCAACCCTGTCTCAAAACTAAATAGGGTTGGATATGTGGCTCAGTCGTTAAGTGCTCCTGGTTTCAATCCATGCTATAAAACAAAAAAATTTAATATATATGCATATATTATATATTTTTTGGAGATATACTAATATATACATATTTATAATATATGTATAAATAAAATACTATTATAAAGACATCTTATGCTTTTCCATATTATGTATTATTAATACATAATATGTATAAATGAAATACTATCCTAAAAGACATGTCTTCTAATTTTCCATTTGTATTATTTAAAACTAGTTATCAGGAAAAATAAAAGCAGCTTTGAGAACCTTATGTTCATAGAATAAAAGTAAATGCAGGGGCTTGAGGAGTGGCTCAGAAGTTGAGCACCTGCCTGGCATGTACAAGGATAAGGGTTTGAACTCCAGCATCACGTATACAATGAAGTGTTGGAGCAATGAAAGCCAAGTGAGAAACTAAGTAAAATTGATTCTCTCTCTCTTTTACTGTCTCTTTTTCTCTTGAAAAAGAGGTAAATGCCTTATTTTCACACACAAATGCACACCTTACATAAATTCTTCACTATCAGTCTAATCTTGAAGTTGATATGAAGATAATCCATAATTGTACCATCCAAATTATTGGAACAATCTGACCTTACTGTCCTATTAGAAGTAATTTTTAGGATATTTAAGTAATACTTATTATAATAATATATAAGGGGTAAGACAGGTGGAAAGATGTGTAAATAGGTGAAAAAAAAAAACACCCTTTAAAATAAGGCTGGATAAAGCAGTGGATCGTAAGGTAAAAAAATAACAGAGTATATAAGAAACTTAACAAATAGCTAGATTCTCCAGGAAATTTTATAAACTCTGAATTGCATAGGCAAAATAACAAAGTATCAAATTAGATGAAGTAGAGTACAAACAGCTACAATAAATAACTATGTAATTGCAGGGAACTTGAGAAGGGCTTTCTCAATAATTAAAGACAAAGCAGGTCAGAAAAGCATGCAACGAACAGCAGGATTTCACAAATCCGGTCTGAAGGACATAAAGAAATTTGCACTTAAAAAGTTCTGAATTCACATTTTTTTCATACTGAGAAGACCAATTACAAAAATTTACCAGATTCTGGATCATAAATTTCAAAAATTTTCAAATATTGAAATTATACTAAATAGAGTCCTTTATAAAATTGCTATAAAATCATACACCAAAATTTTTAAAATCTAATATCAGTAATTTGTGTCCTCTCTCATATTTTCTGAGATTTTAAAAACATTTTCAACAACGTAGATTTTAATTTCATTAATTTTTTCTCTATTTTGTTTTCTATTTCATTGTTGTCAACTCTCATTTTTATCTTTCTTCTGCTAATTCTACAGATTATTAGCTCTTCTTTTCCTAGTTCCTTAGAGCAGAAGTTGAGATATTTTTTACAGTGTTCACTACTCCAATGTCACTCAAAATACTATTTCCGTAGCAACCCACAAATAATGATACTGTGTGTGAGAGAGGCATTCCCTCCACTACCCCACAACTTTTGTTCTTCTGTAGGCTGTTTGACTGGATCTAAGAATAAAATTAATAGTAGCTAAATTAACAAGAGAAAAATGTACTTATCATCATGTATATCCTCAAGACACTAATTAAAAATTTTAAAAAAATATAAGTAAATAGCAGAAAGATCAGTAGGGTAGAGGGAAGGGAAGAGGGGGAGAGAAAGGATAACTACTGAGGACTGAATTAGAACAAATTATATTACATGCTATTATACTTATGCCTAAGTTAATTGTAATGTCATGTATAACTAAAAAGAACCAATAAAAAGAAAACATAATGAGTTTTGTTAATTTTGCATACTTATGAAGATCGTCACAAAAGAATGAAGTCTGAAGAAATGACAAAATAACGATGCTTGTATACTTATTTTTCTTAGTGTGTTATAGTTATACATAATTTTGGGTTTGTTTGATGGAATGATACATTCATGGAATATATTTCTCACTTATCACCAGTACTTCTTTTTTCCACCCCTTCTGCACCCCTCAAATCTTCTTCCTATACTCTCTTGGTCCTCCTCCTATTAATTGATGCTTTAGTGATATACATAATAATGAAATTCACTGTGGCATATTCATATGTGCTATAAAAATGATAGGAAATTTGTGGGAATATGACAAGACAAATATGTATCTGGATTAGTGTAGTGAATTCTATGACTGTCGTTAAGAGGTATATGGGGAAGTGCAAAAGCTAAGAGTAGAAAAGGGTTACTTACTATTTCTCTATTCTTTTACTTACGTTTGATTAGCTTTCACATATCAGAGAGAATATTCAACCTTTGTTTTATTTTTTTGAGACTGGCTCATTTCACTTGCCATCGTATCTCCAGTTCCATTCATTGTGGCATATACACACAATGGGTTATTACTTAGTCATAAAGTAGAAGTATATTGTTTTATCTCTGAATATTTGATTAAGATTCAAACCATTTTGTTACTTATTGCTTTTAAAATCCATTGTGAGCACAGTACAAACTTTGCATTACTGAAATCCTTTTAAATTTATGCAAGCTTATTTTATTGCCCATAATGTGATTTGTGTATGTTGGAAAGATTCCATGTATTTTGAGTAAAATTTAGATGTTGCTATTGTTGAGTATCAATGAAGAAACATGGGTTAGCCAAATTGTTTAAGTCTTTGATATTTATAATTACTTATAAGTTGCTAAAAAAGTGGTATTTAAATCTCTGACTATAATTTTAAATTAGACATTTTTGATATATAGCTCCTTTGTGTCATAATATACACATAATTTAAGATTACTCTGATTTTTGGTTAATTTGGTCCTTTATCATCAAACACTGCCTGCTTTTGTTGCTTGTGTTAGTCTGCTCACTAATCTTCTTTATCTCATATTAATATAGCCACATTTGTTTTTATTTGATTAAAACTGCTATATTATATAACATTGAATATTACTATTTTGATCTTTATATTTAAAGAGGGACACTTTTAGTTTCTTTGAAACTTCGTCTTCAATTTTATGCAATCTAGCAACCTCTACAATTTAACTGGGATTTTCTTCCACATGAAATATGGCTATGAAAATGGATACGGTAAATCTACTTTTTTGTTTTTTTTTAAGAGAGAGGGACAGTGAGAAAGAGACAAAGAGATAATCAATTTCATTTATTTTTTCATGTTGCTTTTATTGCTCTGAGAGTTCGTTGCGTTTTTGGTACTGGGTTTTGAACTCGCGTATGAGCGTGCCAGGCAAGCACCATAACTGCTGAGCCACCATTCCAGCCCTGTGAATTTACTTTCTTGTTTTATTTGTTCCATCCATATTTTGTTGACTAGGTAGAATGAAAAGCAATTAAACTGGCATGATAAGTAGTACAAGTACATAATAAAGCATTGAAATGTAATTGGTCTAAGGCAACATGATATGGAGTTAACACGTTGAGGTTATTAGGAAATCCTAGCAAGTTTTAAATTTTAATTAATGGAATAGGATTGAAGTCATAAAAAATAAGAAATAAGAGTTTAAATTCATATTATAATATTGATCATAAGATAAATTTATATATAAATTCATATAATGTATTGAATGGTCTCAAATCTAATCTAAATGGATTTTTTATACTTAGTAATCAAAATATGCTGCACAAAATATTCTATTTGTTCATTCATAGAAGTAATTGTCTTTCTGATAGTCCTTTAGAAGAAGGCATTATTTTTAACTTAATATTAACTATAAGGGTAAAATAATTATAATAGTTTTCATTTGGTAGGATTTTAAGACCTTTTTTATTTCAAATTGTTTTTATTTATTTTGATATTTAATTTTTTGTATAGTTTTTTTTTCCTACTGCGTATAAATTTTTCCTGTCTGACTATTGAAGTAGAAACTTTAGCTGAAAAGCTAGAAATTCTAATTAAGCTTTCTTCTAATTGTACAACTTTGTCTTATACTCATTTGCTTATTTTAAAACTTCACTGTACATTGACTAAAAAATGAATTTAAAAAAGTTATGCTGTGAGATAAGACATAGCTCAGGGTTAAAGTGCTTGCTTATCATATGTTATAAACATCAATGTCTTAAGCATTATGAATCCGGAACAATCAACTTCATATATTAAAATACAAAAAAGAAAGCAAATTAAATGTTGCTCTGGTCATATCTTAAAAGTATTTTATGTAAAAATATACATTTACATTCTTAAAATTACAGATGTTTTAGATACTCTATTAGGGTTTTTATGCTTCTGGATGTAACAATAACAATATATATAACATGCTATACTTTCTGGGATAGCTGAATAATTTTGTTTCAAGGTAATTCATAGCTTTAAATACATCTTATTAAAATTTAACCCTATTTTTGTCTAATATCACAGTGAAGAACCTTAGCATAATAAAGAAAATCTATTTATATACCAATTTCTTTGTTGTTGTTGTTTTTCCTTTTCCTGCCATATATAAACTTATGTTATTCCTGGTTATTTGTTATTTGTTATATATTGGTTGTATATTACAAAAAAACAATGACTTCTGTTCCTTTCAACAGGTTGTTATGGTTTTGTATTCTTGTTTTGTTTTAGCATTTCAGTTTATTTATTTATTTTTATTTTTTTAAAGAGAGAGTGAAAGAGAGAATCCATTTTATTTATATTTTATTTGGCCTTTGATTCTCCCACATTTGGTTGTGTATTTGGTGCTGAGGTTTGAACCAGGATCCTTGCACATGCCAGGCAAGTTTTTCAATTTTCAGTTAACAAGTGTTTATTGCTCATAGTTTTGGAGGATGGAAAGTCAAAGATCCAAGTGCTGACAGGTTCAGTTTCTATAGAAGGCCTGCTTCCTGGTTTATGTGTGGCACCTTTTAGCTGTGTCATCAAATGCTAAAAGAAGTCTGGTCTCTTCATGGCCCCCATCGGGCACTAACCCTATTCACAAGGGCTACCACCTCATGATTTAATCACATCCCAAACACCTGTCCTCCTGATACCATCACATTGAAGGTTCTGTTTCAACATATGAATTTGGAGAGACACAAACATTCAATTTTGTATTGAAGTCTGTTTTAGTCAGCCTTTCACTGCTGTAGCTAAAAGACCCAACAAAAACATCTTTAGGGGAAAAAGTATATTTTAAGGCTCACATTTTCAGAGGTCTCAGTACAAAGAAGGCCTACTCCATTCCTTGGGGCTCAGGGTGAGGGAGAACATCCTGGCAGCAGGCATGGCTCCAGGAAGTAGAGAATTCAAGGCATCACATTGGGAAGCAGGGCTGAAATAAAGACTCCACACCAGATACAGAATACATGCCCCAAAGGTACACTGCCAATGATACAGCTCCTCCAGCCACCCTCCCAGCTCAGGTTGCCAATTAATCCTCTATGGGTTAAGGCTTTTATAACCCAATAGTTTTACCTCAGTCTTCCCAAATTGTCATGCATGAGCTTTGGGGGGATACTTCACATATTCCACAAGGACCACCTGAAAGCTGAAGAGCTGGAGGAAGCAGTAGCTGCTCAGTCCAGGATATGGAAGCCTCAGAACAAGAAAATCAATGCAAATTCAGTCTAAACCAAAGGCCTGGAAACTCCCTGCAGATTCTCTGGGCAGATTACACTTGGGAAGAGTGAAGAATGTGGAGTCTGATGCCCTCAGAAAATCACAGAAGCAATCAGAAACCGGTTCAAGAACTTCAGACTTGCATCTGCTGCTGTTTCCTTGTTCTTCCTGGGTTTGTTCTATCCAAGCCCCCAACCTATTGGATGGTGCTGTTCACCATTAGGGTAGGTCTCTGCTCTCAGTTCAGTATCCCACATGCCAGTCATTCCTAAAACACTATCATTGACATAACCAGACCACTCTTAATCTTAGACACCTCTTAATTTTAGGCATATCTTAATGTAGTCAGGTTGACAATTCAGATTAACCATTACAAAGTCAACTATCTATGTACACAATCATCCAGACAAATTGCTAGATTTTAGGAACCTCACTAAAAGAGTACTTTGGCCTTTGAATTTATAACTGATACTTTCCTGGTTGCCTTGGAACTTCCTGTGCCAGAAGACTTCTCAAAATTTATTGTATTTTTAATTTTAATTTTATAGTTTTATGTAATTATAGAGTAAATATAGGACATGGATGATCAAATAGGGGTTACTTTTATATCTGTTACCTCAAATATTTATTGTTTCTTCAAGTTAAAACATTCAAAATTCTCTCATACCTATCTTGAAATCTGCAATACACTATTAATGACTATATTCACCCTATCAAAATGTATTTATTCCATATAACTGTAATGTGGTACACATTAACCAATCTTCCCTATCCCACACTCCTCTCCACTTTCTCTTTTCTGATAATCATTATTCTATCCCCTACTTCTATAAGATCAAAGTTTTAAAATTCCACATATGATTGAGATCATGTGGAATGTCTCTGTGCCTGTCTGGAAAATTTCACCTAAAATAAAGTCCTCCAAGTACATTCATGTTTTAAAAAATGATAATCTCATCTTCTTATGGCTAAATGATGCTCTAGTATGTATTTTACTACAATTTCTTTATCCATTCATTATATGATTGATATTTAGTATCATTCCATCCATTGGCAATTCGGAATTACATCACAATGAAAGTGGGAGTGCATGTCTCTTCTATATACCAATTTCATTTCCTTTGGGTGTGTACTCAGGAGTGGAATTCCTGGATCATTTATAGTAGTTCTTACCTTTATTAATTTTTAAAAGAATCTCAATACTGTTTTCCATGAAATTTTACTAATTTACATTCACACCAATAGTGTAAGGATTACCTTTTCTCCATGTAATAAAGAGTTTGTTGATCTTTTGAATTTTTGGTAATAGCCATTCTAATTTGAGTGTGGTGATAACTCACTGTGGATTTGATTTGCATATGCCTGATGATTATAGATGACCTTTTTATTTTCATATACCTGTTATTCAGTTTATGTCTTTTTGTTTTTGTTTTTGTTTTTGGTACTATGAGGGATTGAACCCAGGAGCATTTAACCATTGAGCCACATCCTCAGCCCTTTGATAATTTTTTTATTTGAGACACAATTTTGCTAAATTGTGTAGGGCCCTGCTAGGTGGCTGAGGCTCGTCTCCATCTGCCAATCCTCCTGTATCAACTCCTGAGTTGCTAGGATTACAAGTGTGCAACACAGAGCCCAGCCATTTCTATATCTTGATAAATGTATGTTTTAAGTCTTTTGCCATATTTTAATGAGAATTTCTATATTTACTTTTCTTTCTTTTTGTTATTGAAACATTTGACTTCCTTATTTATTCTTAATATTAACCCCTTTTGAGAAGGGGTTAAAATTTTCAAATGTTTTCTTAAATTCTGCAGGTTGTTTCTTTTTGCTGTTGACTGTTTGCTCTGCTGAAGCCTTTTACTTTGATATATTCTGACTGGTCTATTTTTGCTTTTGTTGTCTATACTTTTGTGGTTTTATCCAAAATAATCTTTGCTCATTCCAATGGATTAAAGCATTTCCCCCATGATATTTTCTAGTATTTCATAGTTTTGTGTCTTATATTAAAATGTTTGATGTATTTTCTCTTGAATTTTGTACAGGGCAAGTCATAGGGGTCTAATTTCATTCTTCTGCATATTAATATCTAGTTTTCCCTGGATGTCAAATATAAAAGACTCTTCTCCAGTGTGTGTTTTTAGCACTCTCTTGAAAATCAGTTCATGCATTGTAGATTCACAGATTTATTTTGTGTACCTGAATATCATAGATTTGTTTGTTTTTATGCTAATACCATGATTTTCTCAATTATTATAGTGTTAGTGACCAAAATATTATTTCATAATTAGATTTTCCCTTCAAAAATCAAATACAGAATCATATGCAATATGATTTGACCTTTCTCACCATAAAATACATCCACAAGACACTAATTTAAAAAAAATCATAACATATTTGAATGATCATTAGAGTAGAGTCAAGGGAACAGGAAGAGGGAAAAGAAAGGGGAAGGGTAATGAATTAGAATAAATTGTATTCCATGCTATTCTAACTATATCAAAATAAATTCTAACATTCCCTATAAGTTTTAAAGCAGGTGAACCTAGTAGACAAGGTAAGAATTTTGTATAACTGTTGGCCAGTGGCTAATGATATGATCCAGGCTTCTCATATGCAGGTAATATTTTATATCTTACTCTGAAAAAGGGTTATGAGAATATTTTCACTCTAAAGGTTCTTCAAATATACATTTATGGTTCATTTAGTTTTATGCATATAGGTTATGCTTCAATAGTTTACTGAAAATAATTTCATGGGGAACTGGAGTTGTGGCTCAGTGGTTACAAAGCTTGCCTGGCATGTGCGAGGATGCAGGTTGGAACCCCAGCACCACATACACATCGAAGTGTCAGAGCAATGAAAGCCACATGAAAAAATAAATAAAATTGAAAGATCTTTCTCTCTCTCTCTCTCACTATCCCTCTCTCTTAAACAAGAAAAAAAAACTTCATGGAACATAATAAGTACTTAAGTATTAAGTAAAATTATTTTATACACATTAAACAGAAATAAAATTAGTTTATAAATGTATAAGTAATCATTTCAGAAAATTGGGAAAAATATT
This sequence comes from Aplodontia rufa, assembly GCA_004027875.1. NCBI lineage: Eukaryota > Metazoa > Chordata > Mammalia > Rodentia > Aplodontiidae > Aplodontia > Aplodontia rufa. The sequence goes on from PVKS010005772.1 coordinate 29,749, forward strand.
TCAGGTAATCCAAAAGAAGAAGAAAATTTTAAGAAAACAAGCAGGGACAACTTAATGTAAGAGGGAAAAAAGTGAAGATGTGTAATAAAATCAAATTTAAAGTCTATGAAATGATTAGCAGTATGGACAGATCCTTCTCCTAGCCAAATCAGAAAATAACTACGGGCAAAAAATATTTTGTAAAAATTTTACTTCTAATCACTGGAGAATAAAGTATATTCATTATATTTTTATATAATTCAGGAAAAAACATCTAAAATGAAAAAAGGTAAATAATAAATAAACACTACTGAACATATATAAATAAGTAAAATGTATGCATTTTAAAGATAGGATTCTAAATGGAAAGTCAATCAAGAAAAATGTAGAATATATATGAAACAGAGGTGCAAAATGTCTTCCTAAATACTTGTGTATAGCTCTTATGATTTAAAAAATGACAAATTTAATTTAGTGGATTTAATTAACAAAGTTTTTACTTGATCAAAGTTCATGATCTGTTTATCAATGAACATAAATATGCATTGATGTTCATTAATGAACATATGCCCAACTGGAAAAACAGTTACAATGTTTAAGAAATGACAAGGGAGGCCAGAGCGTGGCTCCACAGTTATGGTGCTTGCTTCGCATGAAGAGGACCCGAGTTCGAACCCCAGTACCAGGTACATAATGAAGTTTTGGAGCAATGAAGGCCATATGATAAACTAAATAAAAATGATTCTCTCTCCCCATCTCTCTCTCTCTCCATCCCTTCTCTCTCACTGTCCCTCTCTTAAAACAAAACAAAACAAAACAAAGAAATGACAAGGGACCAATATTTGAAAAGTCTGATGAGTCAAGTGACATAATGGCAGCAGAGTACGGTCAAATACACAAAAGATTTGAAAAGTTTACAGCAAAATAGAAAATAGAATAAACAAGCTAAAAGTATAGAATTCTGCTTAATCTAATTCTCAGAGAAATTTTTCATACTGAAAAATATTATAGTGCATAATAAAGATCAAATGAGAATTTACAACCTAAACACATTTCCCAAAGTAACTTTCAAGCATGCACTCGAGTGAAAGAAGATAACTTACAGATAATTTAAGGATAAAGAAGGATAATTTAAGAAGGAAGAAGGAATGAAGAAAAAAGGAATAACAGACATCTCTTTATATTAGTGACATCATACATAAAATCATAATGTTAAGTTTACAAAATTTTGGAGGTATAAAAGAAAGAGAAAAAGAGGCATGTGACTGAGGGAGAATAGAAAAATTAATGTGTCATTATTTAGGAAACAAATCAAGATATGATGTCCATTATATTTTTCATTTGTAAAATCCTGACAAGTTTTCAGGTTTAAATGTTACATAACAAGAACGTGTTTTTGCAGGTTACAAATGTCAAAGCAGAAGATGAAATATTTGAATAAAATATGGTCTTCCTTCTTTTAGAGAGAGACAGAGAGAGAGAGGGATGGAGGAAAAGAGAGAAAGGGAGACTCATCTGGCCTTTGTTTCTCCAACAGTTAGTTGTGCTTTTGGTGCTAGGATTTGAACCCAGGTCCTCACAAATGCCAGGCAAGTGCTTGAACTGCTGAGACACTGCTTCAGCAGGGAAGGAAGAACATACAAAAATAGGATAAAAATTGCTACATAATAGATGTAGAATAACTATAGCAATAATTGCATATAATGTTAATGAAATAAAATTATTAGAATGGATTAAAAAGATGGTTTAACCATATACAATATATGTTAAATGTATTTTAAATATAAAGAAATGTTTTTAAAATTCAGATAATAAAATGACAGACTACACAAATGAGTGTCATAATGACAAAAATTTAAGTAAAATAAAATTTTATATAAAAACCAATTTCTAAGATAAAGACCAGAATAATGAGCATGAGTCTAACCATAAAATTGCATTAATTAGAATAAAGATTGACAAATAGTTGATAGGCTAGACTAGTGAGCTCAAATAGATTCTCAGTTGAAAGATCCCCAAACTATTAACAAGTCCACATAATCAACGCTATGGCCCAGGAATATCTTAAGTATTTTGCTTCCATAATTGAATGCCCATGGAGAAGAAAAAATAAAACAAAACTTTGAGAATACTTTATAGTATATTCAAAAGTAATTTGAAATTTATTTAACCAAAAAATAATCACACAAATTTTATAGTGAATTATAAGATCTTTATAACCCTGGAGGTATTTAAAATTTTTGAGATTTTGTGAAATTTTTGAGAAATCCCAAAAAGAAATTATTTTTTGTTGGCAACTAATTTACACTAAGAACTTAAAATTGTAATCAAAATTGCAATCAAATTATAAAGTTATATATCATCAAAATATACATTAAATAATTTTAAACAGTAAATCACATACCAGAATAAAATAACCCGTAGCATTTATATATGACCAATGACTTATAAATGATATACAAATGTACAAATGTAGATATAGATAGATACTTAAAATATCTATGTGTCAATAATATAAGAAATTACCCAGTTAAAACATGAAATTTGTTTTCAACATTAATCTTACTTTACACATAGCAATAGATAACATCAATGGGCACATCTGATTGATACACTTACTTCACTTGTTTATTTTCTTTTCCTGATTTTTTTAAACCCTTGTTGATTATTTTGTTGGCTCCTCACATGCTTTTCATATTCTTCTGTGTCACATATTAAAATGATGTTTACACTTCTATTTACAAACATTATGTTAGTGGATTCATTTAGCTTCTTGGTGTAAAAACCAAAATATATGTATATTTTTTTTCCTAATTCACAGTTTTACAACTTTTGACTCTCTCTCCTAAACCTCAGACTATTAGCTATAATATCCTTTATGATATCCACTAGTCATCCAAAACATATAACATCCAAAGGTGAGCTGAAATCTTTAGCAGTTTCTTAATGTATTAAAACAAATCAGTAATTAATTAATTATAATTAATGTTTTAATTATTATTACTCTATTAAATTTATTATCTTTCCAGTTTCTCAGGCCAGAAAAAATTTAGAATTCTCTTTATTCTCTTTCTCTCTCTTACCCCAGTTTTACCCATTAAAATATTCTGTAATTTACATATTCAAACTATATTCAGGACTTGGCCACTCTTCACTATCTGAAATTTTTACACCCAACTTTCAGTACCATCATTTCTATCCAGATCTGAGTGCCAGTCTTATAATTGGCTCTTTCTATCAAATCTATCCAACAGGAGAGTGACTCCATTAAAATCGATGACAGATACTGTCATAACTCATGATTTTACTTCAGTAAAAGTCCAAATCTTATACTCCAGCTCCATTTTTCTTCTTTGATTTCTTTATTGACTATTCTCACTTTGGTGTGATTAACTCACTCCAGCAACATCCATCGCAAAACAGTCCCTGATGTTTCCAAGTAAGGGAATTTATACTGCTCTTTCTTCTGCTGAAAAGAATATCTGTCTGGCTTAGTTCCCTTATATCTTTGAAATCTGTGCACAAAAATTGCTTTTCAATAGGGCCAACACTAATTATGTTATATTTGAAGTTGCAATTCTAATGCATCACTCTACATAGCAGCAAATGTTTCCAAAACTTATTATCTCATTTTTCTTCATGCAATTTGTTATTTATAACTTACTTTTTTTATTTTATGTGCAAATTTCTATACCTGTATTTTTAAAATATCAACTCATTGGGAACAAGATGTTATTTATTCTGGTCATTCACATATACCAGGCACATGGAAAAAATTTTGAGTTATAAAAATTACCAATAAATATTTCTTTAATGGCTAAGTTTAAAGAGCATAGTTAACATAATCAATCCAATATTTCTACATTTAAAAAAATTAAAATGGAAGAATACACAGTATTCTCAATTGTAGCTCAGTTGTAGGGGACTTTGTAGCATCCATAAGGATCTGACATCATCTCCAGCATTGCAAAACTTAAAAAAAATAGAATATAAAACATATTTATATAGTGGAAGCAAGCTAAATCCTTAAAGATATTACATAAATTCAAATAAATGATAAACTAAATCACATAACCTGATTGTAACATAGTAATAATGAGTAATGAAAAAGTTAAACAATTATACATTTGGAAGTTAATAAACAGTTGAAAATAATGTATGAATTAAAGGAAAAATATTTTCATTTAAAGAGAGGGACAGAGAGAGAAAGAATCAATTTTGTTTAGTTTTTTTATGTGGCATTCATTGCTCCAACAAGTAAGTAGTGCTGGGTTTGAACTCGAGTCCTCACGCATGTCAGCCAAGGGCTGTAAATTCTGACCAACAACTCCAGCTCAGAGAAAGTGAATTTTAAAACACTATAAGCTGTTTCATGATACAAAATTTATAAATATGAATGCTTATATCTGAAAATATCTCAGATTTCAAAAACATTCAATTTTATAACAATATGAATAGAGGGAATTATAGTCCTCACTGATGGTATCAAGATATTGGACTGAGGTATATATTTATATGTATTAAGAATTGTTGTAGTTATGTTTTCTTTTTCTTTTATTTTTTATTAAGAAATTTATTTTTTGAACAATCAAAAATGCTTCCAATGAAATAATATGATATATATATATATATATTTATTCAGAAAATTAGATTAACCCCCTAGAGAACCCCCTAATATCCCACCCTTATCACTGCTCCCCCCGAAACCCTCCCCCTTCCTTCCCAACACATCTCTACGAATGCCTTAGGTTCTGTGTCACTACACTTTTTCTTGGTTTAATACATTAGATTTGATCACTTTTCACAATGGCCAGGGTCTAGCTCTAGCCATCACAGATGAGTGAAGACATTTGACCCTTGGCTCTCTGGGTTAGGCTGACATCACTCAGCATGACTTCTTCCATAGCCATCCATTTACCATCAAAGGCTGCAATGTCATTGTTTCAAATTGCTGAGTAGAACTTCATGATATATATGTACCACAGTATTTGGATCCACTCATCCAGTGAGGGACATCCAGCTTGTTTCCATAATTTAGCTATTGTAAATTGAGCTGTTATGAATATCGATTTGACGGTGTCACTGTAATGTGCTGATTCTAAATCCCCTGGAAAAATACCCAACAGAGGAATAGGAGGGTCACATGGTAGGCTCATCCCTATTTTTTTTGAGGATTCTCCACACTGCTTTCCACAAGGACTGTACCAGTCTGCAGTTCCACCAACAGTGTGCTAGTGTGCCTATCTCTCCACAACCCCTCCACATCTATGCTTGTTTATTTTCTTCATTTTTGCCAATCAGACTGGCATGAGGTGAAATCTTAATGTAGTTTTCATTTGCATTTCTCTGATTACTAGTCATTTAGACCACTTTCTCCTGTATTCATTGGCTTGATCAATGTCCTCTGTTAAGAAATTTCTATTTAGCTCTTTGGCCCATTTATTGATTGGGTTGTTTGTGTTTTTGAAGTTGAACATAAAAAGGTGCTGGATTTTATCAAAGGCCTTTTCTGCATCAATTGAGATGATCATATGTTTTTTGTGCTTGATTGTCTTTAAGTGCTGAATTACATTAATTGTTTTGCCTTTGTTGAACCAGCCCTGTATTCCTGGGATGAAGCCCACTTTATCATGATGGATTATCTTCTTGATAATTTTTGAATACAGTTTGCTACAACTTTATTAAGGATTTTTGCGTCCAGGTTCATCAGGGATTTTGGTTTGTAGTTTTTTGATGTGTTCTTGTTGGGTTTTAGTATCAGAGTTATGGTTGCTTCATAAAAAGTATTTGGGAGAGTTCCCTCCTTTTCAATTTCTTGAAATAACTTAATAAGGAGAGGTGTTAGTTCCTCCTCAAAAGTATGGTAAAAATCAGCAGGAAAGCCATCAGGTCCTGGGCTTTTCTTCTTTGGTAGACTTTTAATTGCTCTATGGATTTCAGTGCCTGTTATTGGGTTGTTTAGGAATTCAATATCATCCTGTGTCAATTTAGGGATGTTGTATGTGTCTAGAAATTTATCCATTTCTTCCATATTATTTAATGTGGAAAAGTATAGATTTTTGAAATATGATCTTATAATTTGTTTGATTTCCATGGGTTCAGTAGTGATCATTCCGTTTTCATTGGAAATTTATTGATTTGCTTCACTTCTCTTCTTTTAGTGAGATTTGCTAGGGGTCTATCTATCTTATTTATTTTTTCAAAGTACCAGCTCTTTGTTTCATCAATTCTTTTTATTGTTTTTTTGTTCTCAATTTCATTGATTTCAGCTCTGATCTTAATTATTTTCTGTCTTCTACTGACTTTGGGGTTAGATTGTTCTTCCTTTTGAAGGGCTTTGAGATGGAGCATAAGCTTATTTATTTAGGATTTCTCTTCATTATTAATGTGGGCACTCAGTGCTATCTATAAATTTTCCCCTTAGGAATTTTTTCATGCTGTCCCAGAGGTTTTGATATGTTGTATGTTCATTTTCATTATCTTCCAAGAATTTTTGGAATTCTTCTCTCATATCTTCTTCGATCCGTTCTTCATATAATAGGGTTTCTTTCAGTCTCAATGAATGTATGTGTTTTCTGTTATGATTTTTACTGTTGATTGTTAGGGTCATAGCATTGTGGTATTATAGGATACACAGAATAATATAACATTTTTGTATTTGTTGAAATTATCTTTGTGAAACAGATTATGATCTATTTTGGAAAAGGATCCTTGTGCTGCTGAAAAGAAGGTGTATTCTGCTAACTTGGGTTGGAATATTCTATATATGTCTGTTAAGTCCATTTGATTTATGCAATTATTTAGGCTGGTGATTTCTTTATTATTTTTTGTTTTGATGATCTGTATATTGGTGACAGAGGAGTGTTGAAGCCTCCCAGTATTATTGTGTAGAGGTCCATGAGTGGTTTGATGTCATGAAGTAATTTAATCACATAGTTGTGAGCACTGTTATTAGGAGAGTAAATATCAACCTTAGGTATTTCTTCCTGTTGTAGGGTTCCTTTTACTACTAAGTAGTGGTATTCTTTATCTCTTCGAATTAATTTATGTTTGAAATCTACTTTGTCGAATAGAAGTATTTCGATACCGGCTTGCTTTCTTGGGCCAAATGCATGGTAGATTTTTTTCCATCCTTTCACCCTTATTCTGTGAACGTTTTTGCCTGTTAGGTGGGTTTCTTGTAAGCAGCATATTGTTGGATTTTGTTTTTTGATCCAGTCTGCAAGTATTTGTCCTTTGAGTGGTACATTTAAACCATTCAAATTCAGTGTTGAAATAGAAGTAATTGTTTCATTGTCATTGTGTCTTATTAGTTAAATCTGTGGTTGTCTTGGTTGGTTATTGATGGGTGGTACTTTTACTGAATTGTTGCTGTTTGTGGGTTTTTGGTATTGATTACTTGTTCTTTTGCCTGGAGTGTTTCATTGAAAATTCTTTGTAAAGCTAGTTTTCAGTTTATGAATGCTGCCAGTTTTGTCTTATCATGAAAAGTTCTTATTTCTCCATCAAATTTGAAACTGAGTTTTGCCAGGTATAGAAATCATGGCTGCATGCTATGGTCATTCAGACCCTGAAAGATTTCTTTCAAAGACCTTCTTGCCTCCAGAGTCTGGGTTGAAAAGTCACAGACAATTCTTATTGGTTTACCTCTGAAGGTGATGTGGAATTTCTCCCTCACTGCTTTTAATATTGTTTTGTTGGTATCCTTGTAGTACAATTTGAATATGATATGTCTTAGTGAGTTTCCCATTTGATTTGGCCTATTGGGCATCTTGTAAGCTTCCTGGATGTGCATGGCTGATTCTATTTTTCTTTGAGAAAAATTTTCTTTCACAATTTCCTTGAGGATGTTCCTCATACCATTCATGTGTATTTTGATTTGTTTCTGAATCCCAATTACTCTTAGATTGTTTCTTCTCATTTCATCCCAGACATTTCTAAAATTCTGCTCATGTTCTCCTAGTTGTTTTTCTTTTTTTGTCATTGGTGTGCTCAAGCTTGGTCAGCCTATCCTCATTGTCAGAAGTTCTTTCTTTTTCTTTTTCTTTTTTTAAAGAAAGAGATGAGAGAGAGAGAGAGAGAGAGAGAGAGAGAGAAACAATCTGTATTTAGTTTTTCATATGACTTTCATTCCTGGGACACTTGGTTGTGCACATGGTGCTGGAGTTTGCATTCGCATACTCATGCATGACCCACTGAGTCACCACGCCCACCCAAGAAGTTCTTTCTTCAATAGCTGAGATTCTGTTTTCTACAGAAGTTAGTCTATTATTAAATTCTTTCATGATCCCTCTCATGTCGTTGACTGCTGATTTTAGCTCTGTTACTTCCTTTTTGAGTATATCTATTTCTTTAATGATAGTTTCTCAACTCTTGAGTTTTCTAATTTATTCCCTTCATCATCTCTTCTTTTATTTATTTGTTCCTTTTCATTATCAGATCATTGATTACTTGTTCTAGAATTCCCTCCCAGTCCCTAGCCATAGCCTCCTTGCTAGGGGAGTTGTGAGATTGATGTGAACCTCTTCTAGTTTGATTCCTCATCTTTGAAGAGCTTCTTCTGGATTATTTGATTGGAGATCCTTGTGTGGAAGCAAGATAAGACTCAGGTGGGTTTTTCTTCTTTATATGCCAAAGGTTAGGTCAGATACCACCTTTTAGATGAACTCTTCCTTCCAAAAGTCTTTTTCTGCCTGGAGCTTTGCTTTGTTTCAGATTTTGGGTTAATGTCTAGAACTCGGTGTTGGCACCTGGTTGGGTTACTGGGCCATCCACTGTGTTGTTGAAGCTAATCAGTTGAGGTTTTTCATTGGGTGTTAGGGTCCCAGATGTGTGAAGTAGGCCAAGATGGACCAGCTTACTTGCTGTGCTGGGGTCGGGGATCCTTGGTGGTGGAATGGGCCCAGATTATCAGGACCTGGCTGGTGTGCATAACAACTGTGTGGAATCTGTGTGTGGGGGCCCTTGGATGTGTCCAGCTTGCTGTGGTGGGACCCACGTCCTGGGGCACACACACCAGGGAAGGAGGGTCTGCTCAGGCTTCTTCTCACTCCATAAGTCAATGTGAGCTCTTGACCTGAAGTCTCTATCTCATTGTTTTTCTTAAGGACTATGCTGTTGGATTGGGAGATTTGTCCAGTCCCTTACTTGGGTTGGGGTATTGTCAGGTAAGTTGAGTGGGGAAGTCTAAATCCTATCCTGTGAACTGTTAGTGTCCCTTAAAATTTCCAACACCTCATGCACTAATAGAAGGTCATTAATATGAATGACCAAAGCTTACAATAAACAGTATTAAATTGGTTATTTAGAGCAGACACTTTTGAATTGCACCTATGAAATGAATGGTAGTGTTAATGAAAACTTCTGGCGACACTAGTATTTAACTATCACGTGTGTCAGGCTTCAGAAGATACAATTGTTATTCAGATTGACATTCACAATGGTAATAGTTATGCAGACTTAATAGTGGGAAGTCAAAAGGTATAAACTAATTGGGAGCCAGAGAGAAAAGGGAACGTAAGTGAAATTTAGAGAGGAGATTATATTGACCAATTGTAGACAGTGAGAAAGTGGAGGAGGTAAAGGATTTACTGGAGAAAGAAAAAGAACAAGAAAGAAAGTAAAAAGGAAAAGTATAAAATTAAAAAGAAGGAAAGAAAAACAGACCCTGTGGGAAGCAAAGATGGCTTTGGCAAAATATAGGAAGGGTAAAAAAGATATTAATAATATTTGGGTAATCACATAAGGGTAGAAGTTTGCACAGGTAAATTATGCAGGGCAGGCACAATATACTTCAAATACTAAATGCGCTGACCAGAATCCTTCTTCTTAGGAGGCAGGACAAGGATAGACAGGATAGACAAGATGGAGAAAGAGAGACAATGGAGAGAAACGAAGGAAACAGAAAGAAAGAAAGAAGAAGGAAAGAAAAAAAAAACAACTAGTATTTTTATATATCCATTAACCAATCAACTTTTCCAGTTATCACACCAATACACACCTATATATCCATTAACCAATCAACTTTTCCAGTTATCACACCAATACACACCTATATATCCATTAACCAATCAACTTTTCCAGTTATCACACCAATACACACCTATATATTACATATACATGTATACACACACACACACACACACACACACACAAAATAAGGTAAAAAATAAAACCTTGTTAATGAAAACTTGGAACTATAGTCAGTAAGAGTGTCTCTGTGACTCTGAGCCCTTTGGGAGGAGATATTCACTTTCTGTCTGCATTTCAATACCAGGGTCTCTCAGTCTGTAATTATGTGATCTCACGAAGAGGACTGGGATGTCCTCAGACTCCTTGGATTTCTAGGAGGAGATTTCAGTGAGGAGTTCTGATTCTGGAATGTCTTGAGTGCTGATCTTTGTCAGCCTCCCAGAGGATATAAAAGTCAGAAGTCTTAAGGCTTTAAGAGTTTTATAAGCAGAGATGGGATGTTTTCTATGCTCCCTCTGCTGATTGCAGACTCCTGTGATTTTTGAGCTTCAACAGAGGACTCAAAGTATATAACTTGTCCTTTTGGCTGGGGTGGGGGTGGGCTGGGCTGAGAAATGCTCCCCTTTATTCCACAAACCCTAAATTTCCCTAAGTAAAAGGAAGACTGGACTTGTCCAGAGCCTTCTCTTCCCTGTTTAGCCTGCAGTCAGTGACAGACTCCTGATGCAGCTTTCATAGCCTGCTCTGGAGTCCCAGAGAGAACCAGTCTGGAGAGTGGCTTTCTCCTGGTGCTTTAATGGTGGTGCTTGCATGGCTCTCCATCCAAGCAGACTGCTCTGCTAACCTCCTTTATGGGCAGCTTCCAGACACTGTTCTTGCCAGATGCAGTGTATGTGCTAGACAGGTGTCTGCAATTGCTCCTGATGCTCTATCTTTATAAAGCACAGGTTCTCAGTAGTGATCTGCTTGCCAGCTGTGTTTGAGTCCTCCCCCACTCCTGGGCCAAATGTAAACAAAGGCAGCAAAGCTGCTCATCCCTGCTGGAAAAAAATCCCTCTTTTTCTAAACTTGCTTCGACCAAGTCTCTGCTCCTCCAAACAACTTCACAAACTAGCACTGCGATTTCATGATGATAGTACCCCAAATGCACCTCAAAATGCTGGAGTTAAACTGGGGTTTTCCCATCCAGTCAAGGAGCCACAGGGGAAGCCACCTCCCTTCAACTTGCCAATTCACCATCTTCTTTCTCCTTTTTTTTTTTTTTTTTTTTTTTTTTGCTTCTGTGACCAAAAGACCCAGCAAGCACAATTTTAGAAGAGGAATAGGAAAATTAGAAAAGGAATAGGAAAATGTTATTTTGGTGCTTACCATCTCAGAGGTTTTAGTCCATAGATAGTGGGCTCCGTAGATAAATCCATTCCTTAGAGCTCAAGGTGAGGGAGAGCATCATGGCAGGAGGGAAGTAGGTCAATACATGAATACCAAGAAGCAGATTTGAGAGACTCCACTAGCTGGAGAAGACATATATCCCAGAGGCATACCCCCAATGACCCACTTCTTCCAGCCACACACTACCTACTTTCAATTACCACTCAGTTAATCCCTATCAGGGGATTAATTATTTACTGTGTTAAGGGTTTCATAATCCAATCATGTCACTGCTAAAACTTCTAGCATTATCTCACATGTACTTTTTTGGGACATCTTATATCTAATCCATAATGGGAAAAAACAAAAATAATGAAAGAATTTTAAAAAATCTTGGTGAATTCCATTTCCTATGATTAATCAATAGCATGTGTTCTTCCAACAATGAATTTGACTCTTTTCGCAATAAGAGGTATAATATCTATTTGCTTCATGAGAACTGTAGCCTTGTGTGTTAATCCATTGACAGCTGAATGGACACTAGGGAGGTGGGTCCTACATGGAGGAAGAGGATAGATAATAGGGACATTCCCTGGAAGTAGCAATCTCTTCTCTGGTCCCTTCCTCTCCCTTTCTGCTTCTTGACTACTATGAGCTGAACAACTTCATCCATCATGCCCTTTCACCATGATGCTTCTACCTTGGAAACAGCTAACAAGGGATTGAATCCTCTGAAAACATGAGCCAAAATAAATCTTCCTCCTTTTCTTTTCAAGTATTTGTGTCATAGTGACAAAAAGCTGACCAACACAGGACAATTCTTTCAAAGATGTCAGGAATCACACAAGTTGAAAGAAAATCATAAAGGTGTCCAATATACTAAAGAATTCTTATGCTCTTCCAAACTACTGACTCTGACAGTGAAGAGTGGATCCAAGTGAACACCAAACCCTTCACCAGAGTTGCTCAAAAATAACAGTGTTCACAGATCCGTCTACCAATTCTCCATTCATTGTTTCACTTTGAGATATGCATAGCATCTAGTATTTTCCTTATATCTCAAATATACCAAATCATTTCAGTAATCCAAACTGTTATTGATAGTGGTTGTATCTTATCTTCCAGTTCTTATTTTTCACTTAAATAATTCTTTCTACATCTCTATATGTCCTAGTTTCGATAGTTCCACATTTTTAATATTTCTATTATCATAATTAGACAGTGGTTCATATATCATGGGTTTATCACATTATTTCAAGATATTTTTAGTAAATACAAACTTGCTTTTAACTAACTTATACATCATTGAGTAGGAAATCATTAACACCAAAATCTACAAAGGAAACATCATAAATTTAACCTTAAATATTTCTCATATATCTAGAGTAGGTGTTGGCAATTTTTTGTAAAGAGATAAACCATATATATATATCTGTAATATTTAAAAACCATATCATATAATTTCTGATATGGCTACTCAAACTTGCAGTTACATTGTGAAATTAGCCATAAGTAATATATTAAAGAAAAATTGTTACTGTTCCATTAAGCCTTTCTTTAGAAAAAAAAATTTAGTCCAGATTTGTGTATAGACTATAGTTTTCTGGACCAAGGTCTGAAATGTCACATTGAAATAATGCAAAAGAGAAAAATACAAATTATTCTGCCTTGGAATCTACTCAATTTCAAACTATGAAACTACATGTATAAAAATATTTTATTGCACTTTAACTATTCATTATTTTTTATTTTCTGTTATAATGCATCTTCCTCTGATACTAGATAGCTTACATTTTTATCCTTTAGCTTTAAAGTTCTGATCCCATTTCCAATTATGTTCTCATTCCACATATCTATTGACAAATTACTTTGACTTATGCTCTCACAATCTCTTGTGTATCAGCTCATTGTGTTCTATGTCCTCTGTTATTCATTATGGAAACCTGGTAATTGCATAGGATACCCTGATGGTAAAATGTCAAGGAAGAAAGGTCACAAGAAATGCAAATTAATGGAACCTACAGTGCTGGAATTCTGCATACCAAAAAATGAAAGAATTTATTTTCCCTTTTCTCCAATCTAATAATATAGCACTTAATGATTGAAAAATAGAAAGAATAAGGAAAGCTATGTTCAAAAAGCCTGAAGAGTTTATTAATAGTTACATCTTATGGATGTATTTCAGATCAATTTCATTTCTCTTAGAAGAAAACAAATTATTGAGACATTCCCAAAACATTTGTAATACTATCCCCAGGCAGATTTAATATTTTTTTCATTAATATTTTGCATTCTGTAGGTGTTATTGTCTGTTAAAGTCACAGTACACACTGCTGACGAACAGATGTTCCTTTCTTATACCAAATCTAAACTGTTTAAAGTATATTCTTAATTGGCTTACCTCCACAAACATTACTTATGACACTCAAATAGTAAATATATTCATGTGAAAATACTTCTAATGTGAGTTTTTAATAATATTCTTCACGGAAAGGAGAATTTCATTTTCAGTTAAAAAATCCATTCTTATTACACAGGAGTTAAAATATTACTGAATATTTATGTTGCTGCTTTGATTTTGAACAATGACTGGAAAAGAGTATTTTTTTTTTGCTTCCTCAAGATATGCAATTATTAATAACTTTAAAGCATTGTCAGTTATAGCTGCAGATTGTCTGAATATACTGAGCACAAATTTTAGACTTTTAAAATGAATGTCAAGCTTCTTATGTCATACTATTTTCCACGTTGAAATTCAGGCAGGAATTTTGAAGCTAAGTTTTACTGAGATAGATGAATATACTTCAGTGTACTCAAATCCCTTAAAATTATGTATACAAACTGAGGGTATGAGTTTATTTCCTTGTGGAAAAATGCATATACATATTAATGATTAAAACTGAAATCATGAGCCAAAGTCATCATAAGCAAAATAATTCCCATGATAATATCATGATTCCCATGATATTAAGATTAAAATATAACTTTTAATTTTTTTTTTTTTTGCTGTTTAGGTCAACTTTTTTGTTGTTGTGACCAAAAGACCTGAGAAGAACAGTTTTTTTAAAAATCGTATTATTATTTTTTAAAGAGTGGGACAGTGAGAAAGACAGCAAAAGAGAGAACCAGTTTTTATTTAGTTTTTCATGTGGCTTTTGTTGCTCTGAGACTCATAGTGTATGTGATGGTTTGAACCTGGGTCCTCACACATGCTAGGAAAGTACCTTAACTGCTGAGCCACTGCTCCAACTCCTACAAGAACAATTTCAGAGGAAGAAAATTTCACTTGGGGCTCACACTTTCATCAATCTCAGTCTATTGGACTGACAATACAATTGCTTGGGACCTGTGTGGAAGCAGAAAGGTGAAAGAGGAACTCAGTTTAGGATGTGGAACAAGCAAGCAGAGAGACTTTGCTTTCCTAAGACCACATGTCCAATCCCAAACCATACCCCCTAGAGACGCACCTCCTCCAGCTACAACCTACCTACTTGGAGTTAACACTGATTTAATCTATTCAAGTAGATCAGTGCACTGATTAGGTTAAGGCACTCATAATGCATTCATTTCACCTATTAACTTTCTTCCATTGTTTCACACAGGAGCTTTTGTGGGACTTTTAATATTTAAACCAAAACAATGACCTAAAATAATAAGAAAATAACAACATAAATAGTTTTAATTCTATCTTGATAACATTCTAAAAATTATTTCTGTATTAAAAATGAGTTTAGTCAATTTTCATTTGGCATGCTGAAATGTTTGAATAAAATGTAAAATAATAAAAGCGTACCTTTTTTTTAATCAGGACACAAATAATATTGTGTGATATATAAAAGTATAGTAAACAACAGATCTTTATTATATTTCTAATAATGACATGTGAGGCCATGGTATAGAACAGGATTGTGATATAATTAAATTTTCCAAAAGAGTTGGGGAAACAAATGTTATCTGCTGTGTTATTCAACTTCCATTGCTGTTTCAAAAATACCTGACATAAATCAACTTTGAGAAAGAAAAGATCCATTTTGGCTCCTAGTTTCAGAGGTTTCAGTCTGTGTTTGGCTGGTTTCATTGTTTCTGAGGCTTTGGTGAAAGAGAACTTCATGTCAGAAAACTGTGGCAGACCAAAGCTGTGCATCTCCTGAGGGCCTGGGAGTACAAAGCCTGAGGGGTGGGAGAAGGAGAAGGAGAAGGGGAAGGGGAAGGACAAGAGGAAGGAGAAGGAGGAAAGAACAACAATAATAAAGAACAGCAACAAAAGACTAGGGAGATAAATGCCTAAATGACATATCTTATGGGTCTGGAGCAGTGGCTCTGGTAGAATGCTTGCCTGGAATATAGGAGGACCTGGGTTTGAAACCCAGCACCTCAAACACAACTAAGTGTTAAAACAAAAACTAAAATCGGATGAAAAAATAGACAAAAATTGACTCTGTTTCTCTCTCACTTAATAAATAAATAAATAAAGACGCATCTTGTAACCTACTTCAGGTAAATAGTACAAGTATCCACCACTTCCCCAACACACTACCAGGTGGGGACAAAATTTTCAGCAAATGGGCATTATGGGACATAATCTATACAAAGTATAAGATCTTCTATCTCGCACTGTAAAAGCGCAAATAAGTTTTTGTTGGTTATTTGGTCTATTTTATTGTTTGGCTAAATTTCTCACTCAAAGTAAATTTAAAACACAAATCAAAGCATGTAGAGCACATTCAACTAGCAAATAGGTTTTAGCTAGATTAGAAGAGAACTGATAGTGCATGTTTCTAGTTATTTGTATATAAAATTCAATTTGAAAATAATTTTTTCTAAATAAAAATTTTATTCTTTCAGAAGAGTGAATTAAAGAAGACTTTTTAACTTTCCCATATCTTTAGTTTCATCATTTATAAAATCACTCTGCTTGAACATTTTATGCTTTCTATTTCAAGATAAGTATAGAATATTAGAAGACAAGTATCTTGAAGTTCAAACATGATTTTCCAGTGTTATTTTTACTTGTATTTTGTTTTTGCTACAGCTAAATATTTAACATATTTTTCATAGCTCAGAAAAATCAAAATAAATTTGTTCCCTAAAAACAGTATAGAATATAAGACATAAAAATGATATTGCAATGATCAATATAATGAATGGAATAAGATATGTTAAATGTTATGATTCCCTCTCAGAGAAATCATACTATTAAACATCTAAGGTCAACTTCACCCATCAGCTACTCATACATATTTTCACTTTAGTGACCAGTTAAATACCTTTGAGTAGAATCTATTATTGTATACTTCAATCAATGGTGTTGTACAATGAACACATTTAGGTACATTGTTTAATTCCCTACAGTTTTACCACACCTCTCAGAAGGAGTTAACATCTCTCCTTATTAAGCTATTCCAAGAAATTAAAAAGGAGGGAACTTTCCCAAACCCTTTTTCAGAGGCAAAGATAACTCTGATACCAAAACACATCAAAGACACATCAAAAAAAGAGAAAAGTATATATCAGTATCCCTGACAAATATTGATGCAAAAATTCTTAACAAGATTCTAGCACACTGCATTCAAAACCTCATGAAGAAGATAATTCATCACAATCAAATGGGCTTCATAACAGGAATGCAAGGCTGGCTGGTTCAACATATACAAATCAATAAATGTAATTCACCACTTAAAGAGCATTAAGTGCAAAAGCCATATGATCATCTCAATTGATGCAGCAAAGGCTTTTCATAAAATCCAGCACCCATTCATGCTCAAAACTCTAGAGAATATAGGGATCAAAGGATCTTAACTATTTAAAGGCCATGTATGATAAACCCCCAGGTAGTATAATACTAAATGGAGAAAGCATTTCAACTAAACTCAGCAACAGGATGAGGTTGCCTGCTTTCTCCACATATTCAATATAGTCCTTGAGACCCTAGGCATAGTAGTTAGTCAAGAGAAGAAAATAAAAGGTATAAGAATAGGAAAAAAGAAATTCGCACTATCCCTTTTTGCTGACAATGTGATCCTATATCTGGAAGACCCAATAAACTCCACCAGAAAATTGCTTGAGCTTATAAACAGATATAGCAAAGTGGCAAGCTACAAGATCAGCACCCATAAATTAATAGCTGTGTTATATGCTAACAATATAGGGTAGAAGAAATCAGGACATCTATCCCATTCACAATATGCTCAAAATAATAAAATCCTTGGGAATTAATCTAACAAGGGAAGTAAAAGACATTTACAATGAAAATTATCTAACATTGAAGACAGAAATAGAAGAGGACCTGAGAAGATGGAAAGATGCTTCATGTTCTTGGTAGACAGAATTAATATAATTAAAATGGCCATTCTGCCTAAAGCACTAAACAAATTCAATGCAATCACCATCAAGATACCAATGTCATACTTCACAGATATAGAAAAGCAATTCTTGCATTCATTAGGAAAAAGAAACCCAGAATAGTCAAAATACTACTAAGCAAAAAAGATGAAACAGGCATTGGAATACAATAGAAGACTTTAATACAAACCCACAAATCTTTAGATATCTAATCTTTGAAAAATGGGGTCAAAATATAATCATTCAACAAATGGTTCTGGACAAACTGGACAGGCTTCTGCAGGAAATTAAAATTAGATCCTTATTTCTCACCTTGCACAAAAATCAAATCAAAATGCATCTAAGAATTAGGAATTGAATGAGCTATGATACAATAGCTAGAAAAAAATTTAGAACTAACACTCTAGCACATGGGTATAGGCAATGACTTTCCCAACAAGACTCCCAAAGAAAATGAATTAAAGTCAACAATCTATTAGTGGTATGCCATTAAGCTAAAACCTTTTGCAAAGCCAAAGAATTTGTCAATATGGTCAAGAAAGAACCTATAGAATGAAAGATAATTATGGCCTGTGATTCCTCTGACAGGGAACTAATACCCAAAATTTACAAAGAACTCAAAAAACTTAATATCAAAAACACAAACAATCCAATCAATAAATGTGCCAGAAAGCCAAACAGAAACTTCTCTACTGAGGAAACTGAGCAAGCCAATGAATACATGAGAAAGTGTTCTAAATAACTAGTAATCCAAGAAATGCAAATCAAAACTACATTAAGATTCCACTCACTCCAGTCAGATTGGCAAAGATAAAGAATATAAACAATAACAGATACTAGAAGGGTTGTGTGGAGATAGAAGCACTAGCCCACTGTAGGTGGAACTGCAGACTAATACAGCTGCTCTGAAAAGCAGTGTGGAGACTCCTCAAAAAATTAGGATTGAATCCAGTACCAATCAGCTATCTCTCTTCTGGGTATTTTCCCAGGAAAAATAGATTCAACACATTACAGCAACACAGCAAAATCTATATTCATAGTAGTTTAATTTACATTAGGTAAATTGTGCAATTAACCCAGATGCCCCTTAGTGGGTGCATGGATCCAAAAGCTCTTGAATGGAGTTTTACTCTGGTATCAGAAGCAATGATATTGCGGCCTTTGAAGATAAATGGATGGGAATGGAAAAGTCATGCTGAGTGAAGTTAGCCAAACCCAGTAAGCCAAGAGTTGAATGTTTTCCCTCATTTCTGGAGGCTAGAACAAAACCCAGGTTTTGGTGAAAGATTTTCAAACTCATGTATTATACTCTGCAAAGGTATAACAACACATAATCTAGGGGAACCATAGAAATTTAGGGGCAGGGAGGAGGAGAGAGTAAGGGAAGATAGGGAACTAGGGAGACCATCAACAATGCAGCATGCACTTTACCTCCCCAAGAAGCCAAACAGTACTTATGCAATCATTTAATTCTGTGAAATTCTAAACAATTTTCAGTTGTAGGGGGCAAAATATAGAATATTTAAGAGACTGGACTGTGGCAGTTGTGGGGGTAATTCTGGTTTTGGAGCAAATGCATATCATAGTGTTACTTTATATGCATTTATGATTGTATAATAACTGTTCTTTGATGAAAATTTTTTAATTATTTAAAAATATAAAAGATCCAAAATATGGATTATGTAAAATAGTACAACAATTTAGAAATCATCTTAGAAATTTTTATGTAATTAGTTATATAGTTGACAACATGATCCATAAATCACACTTTTAGGTATTTAAACAAAAGTGGTGAAAATTTATGTGGAGGAATAGACACACAAACCCATGTAAAAATATAAAAATATAGAGAGAAACACACACATACACACAGATATATATACACACACACACACACACACACACACAGATATATAGACATACATACCAAAGTTTTATCCATATCAAAACTAGAAACATCTTAAATATTCATATTCTTCAGCTACTGAATTATTCATCAACTATAATTCTTTGGACTACTACTTAGCAATGAGGAATGAGCTCTAGATATACACAACAATGTGGATGAAATTCAAAATCCTTGTGCAGAATGAAAGAATGCCTCAAAAGTGTACTTGTTATATGATTCCATTCTTATGACATTCTGTAAAGCTCAGCATCATAATGACAGAGAAAATACTACTTGTTTCCTAGATTAAAGGATGGGTGGAGTGATTGAATACAAAAGAAATTCTACTCCATAGAATATTTTCATGATACAATTACCCTATATTTTGGTTGTGGGGGAATATATTATGTGAATTTATGTATTTGTTGAACTCATACATTTATCTATTAATGAAAGTGGATTTTCTGCATGAAAGCTTAAAACAATAAATTGTATATCATTATATAATTTTATAAAAATTGTATATCTATATAGAATGCTTAATATGTTTGATGCACTGCAATTTTTTAACCTTCAACTTGTTTGAACTTAGCTTGTTTCTAATGTTTCAATGTTATAAGTAAGTCTACAATGAATACATGATGTTAATCTCCCATTCTTCATATTTTTGAAAAATTTCCAAGAAAAAAATTTTAATACAAACATCATTTTTAAAACATTATACCTGCTTATCTTTGGATAGGATTGAGATAAATAATAAAATGTCTAACTTCTATGATTTGAGCATGTCCCCTAAGGACTCATGAGTTGAATGTTTAGTCCACATTTTGGCAGGATTATGAAGTGACAGAACCTTTATGTTGTGAGTCCTAGTGAAGTAATTAGGAGATTCAGAACACTGCTCTCAGAATGGATTCATGCTATTCATGTTATTAATTACTAATTACTATGAGAATTATTTATTGTAAAAAATATGATTGGCATGTTCCTACTATCTGGCTTACTGTACCACCATGTGATCTCTTATACATGCAAGTTTTATTCTATCTTGACACCATGAGCTTCGACCAGAGACCATAATGATGAAGAGGCCAATCAGAGACCTAAAGCTTCCTAAACTGTGAGAGGCAAATAAATCTTCCTTTTTAAGCACCTCATCTCAGGTGTGTTGTTATATCAGTAGAAAAATAGACTGATACACTAACATGACTAATAATGATATCACTTTCCCTTAGTTATTGCACAAATTTGGTATTGCTATCCTTTCCACATTTTCATTGTGGTAAAATACACATAACAAAAATTTACAATGTGAACCATTTTTATATATACAATATTAGTACACACCTATTCTTATGTAACCATCCCCACCATTTTTCACCTTTATTCTTTTCATGTTGTAAAACTGAAACTCCATATCCATTAAACATTGTCCCTGGCCTTATTCCCTGGTAATCACTACTCTGCTGCCTGTCTATATGATTGAGATAACTTTAAGTTCTTCATATTATTAAAACCATATCATATATCTATTTATGTTAATGGTATGTTTCACTTTGGATACTGTCATTAAGCTTCACTCATGCTATAACACATACATAAACTTCCTTCTCTTTTAAGGCTTAATATTTCATTGTATGCATATGTCCCACATTTTGCCTCTCCATTAATCTGTAGGTAGATAATTACACTGTTTCCACTTTTGATCTAATGTGAAAACTGTTATATATGAATATAGGCATACAAGCATTTCATTGAGTTTCTCCTTTCTATTTATTTTACCTAGAAGTAAAGTTTACGGATTATATGAAAATTAACATTGTAATTATTTTGAGGAACTACCATTGTGCATTTCAAAGTTACCATCTAGTTTTACATTCTCACATGCAATGCACAGGCTTTGTAATTTCTATGTATCCTTACAAACACTTTTATTTATTTTTTATTGAAATAATACTAATTTGAGTGTGTTGGTTTGCTGTTGTGGTATTACTTAAAATTTGTCCAAATGATTAGCGAGATAAAACATCTTTTTAACATTCTTGTTAGGAATTTCTATAAACATTATTTTTTTATTCCTTTTTGTGGTTGTTATAATTGTTATTATTGTGTTTTAGTAGTTTTGAATTTATTCTGAATATAATCTGTTTTTTGCTCTCTGAGTTAAAATATTCTTCCATTTTGTAAGTTGACTTTTCATTCAATTTTAGACTACTAGTATAGAAAAGTTTTAAATGTTCAAGTCAACCTCATCCATTTTTTTCTTTTCATGCCTATGTCTTTAGTGGCATATCTAAGTGATTATGTCACACCCATGTCATGAAGTTTTCACCTAATATTTTCTTCTAAGAGTTTTATGTTCCAAATCTTATGTTTAATATTTTGAATCCATTTTGAGTTTTTGCATAAAAAGTAAGATTTCAATTTTTTAGGTTGATATCCATGATGTCTATTCCCTACTGAACTATCTAGGCACCTCTGTTGCAATTTATTTTACATTACATGCAATGTTGTGTTTCTGGGAACTGTGTGTTATCCATTAGTTTCTGCTATGGTTTAAACCTAAAAATGTACCCCTGAAAGCTCATGTATTATGCAATGAAGCAATTTTCATAGAGAAAACTCTGGATTATGTGAGCTATAACTTCAGTGGAGAATAATTCCACTTTGATGGATTAATAATTTGAATGAACTACCAGGTGATAACTGTAGGCAGGTGGGACATAACTAAAGGAGGTATGTTCCCAGGAACATGCCCAGGAAGGGTTCCTCTTTCCTGAGGTATTTTACCCCTTCTGTTTCTGCTTCTTGGCTTCCATGAGTGGAGCTCTGCTCCTCTGTTCCATGCTTCTGTCATGTTTTTTCTCACCTTGGGCCCAGAACATTGGAGTCAACTTCTGAAACTGTGAACCAAAATAAACTTTCCTCTCTTAATTTGTTCTTGTCAGGTATTTTACTCATGGACACAAAGTTGACACATGCATTCGTTTTTTGTTTAGTCAATAATGTGCAATGAAACTCATTTTTTATATATATCATATCTTCTTTATTTTCTCATGGTGTCTTTTGTACATTTTAATTATTTTTTCTACATACAAAAAAATTCTGTTCATTGATAGCACTGTCATTACTTCTTCAATTATTTATATCACAAAATTACATCTTTGTATATTGTGTGTTCAAAATTATAAACTAATTTTAATAAATGTCTCCGAAATTACACAGAAAACAAAATGTAGAGCTCTAAACCAAAGTTGCAATAATTTTAGTTATTAGACAGATAATTTAATAATATAAAACATTGATATATTTCTCAAATCACATACAAAATAAAAAGTTATAAGCCATTGTTACAATAATTGTATGTTTTATAAATGTCCACCTATTTATATTATTGAGATATTTATCTCTTCCCCCACCTTCCAGTTAGCATCTAATGTCTTCATTTCCACCTTTAAGGCTATATCTTCCTATTCTTATGGTAACACATTTCCTTTGCTTTTGTTTATCTGGGAATGTCTCAATTTCTTCCTTCTGCTCCGATGTACATTTTTTTGAGCTCATCCAACCTGGTGTTCTTTGGTTCCTTGGATATTTGTATTCATGCCTTTCATCAGATTTTTAAATTAAATTTTCATTAAAATAGTGCTGATTTATAAATCACATGTTTTTGATAATTAAAATTAATTATGCTTTAATTTATCATTTTTAATATTAGTTGAATTTGAAAATTATCTTTTTGTGATTCAAGTACACAAACTCATGTTTTAGAGCAATAGAACAAAAATGTAAAATGTTAATATTTATGTGATACAGTTGTAATATATTTCATAAGATATTTGAACAAGCTATGCTTCATAAGTGTACAAAAACGTAAATGTTTAATCACACTGTCAAATATTTTGAAGAATAACAAGGGATGATAGGAAGGGAGGAGAAGGGGAAATGTTGGAACTAAGATAAAGCAAGGTACATTCCAAGCAATTATAAATGTCACTGTACATACTATAACCATATATATATAAAATGTTCTTCATATGTGTAAGGATTATGTCACTGTATTTGGGGTTTTTAGGAATAATATGGGACCCAGAAGAAAGGCAAGGGATCAGGGGACAGGAGGAGGGAGGTAGAGGGATGTGTGTGTGGGGGGGGTATAGAACAAATTATATTGCTGAATTGTATGCATTTAGGAATAAATATGTGACAACTAATCCCAACATTATGTAAAACTATAATGCATTAATAAAAATAAATTTAAAAAATTTAAAAAATTCATTCTGGCTCATTGGATTAAAGGAAAAATTAAATAATCACTGCTTTTATATTTATTATGTACATTTATTTTGCCAATAAAAATCACATGTGAATTCCACTTTATATGTCCACCACCTTTTTTTGAGAAAGAAAATTAATTTATGCTTTCACTAAATTGATGGATTAAAAAGACTTGAAAAGTAATGGAAATAAACTTCTTGAAAATAGAACGGTATTTTAATTACTTATAGATGAGAAACATCTGTAGATTGTTATTTTAATTGTCACACCCATTGATTCTGAATGTAAATGTGATATTGGCAACTGTATTCATGTTTAATTTTTGATTCAATGTTGTCTAGCATTTTCAGTTAAATACCAAAGCATTTATTAATATTTTGAAAATTTTAGCAAACTCCATAGTGTACTTCCAGCCTGTTTGTTTAATTTATCAAATAACACCAAAGTCTCCTTTGTCTGCTTTCCTTTATTTCTGATACTTCAATTTCTTCTTTGTGATGTAGTATTTGGAGAAATGGAAATGTACTTGTAATTTCCAAGTATTTCAAAGAAACAATGTTCTCGGTGCTTTAAAGAATCAGATTTCTTGTCATCATGTTTTATAATGTTTTATTCAGAAATAATAGTATTGAAGCAGTGTGATCATCCATTATATGTACTCCAACATCGTCAAAATTTTAGGATATTTTCTTAGATGATGTATTTTTACAGTCTTCAGGTCATAAAATTGCTTGCATTGCTCAGCATATCCCAGTAGTTTGTTTCACTTGTCTAGATTTAGTGCCTTTATGTAAACTGAGTTCAAGCAGATGGAAGTGATTAACACCTTCTAAATGACAGTCCAGTTCAGTTTTTTACAATTGGAATTTTCCACATCTATTACTTGCAAGAAAAATAAATTACCTGAATTATACTATTATAAACTAGAAACTGATTTCACATTATCAACTCTAATAGATTCAACATTCCCAGTTGAACCAAAGAGGAAAGAAAATGCCCTGAGATTGAACTCTTACAGTGGGGGTATCTCTATGGATTGAAACCTTGCAATGTTCTGGAGTGGTTTAATATCACTGCAGATATGAGGATGATTGATGGTCTATCCCTGCCTTCAAGAAATGCCTGGAGTACACTATGTAGTAAAGCAGACAGGCGGGAACTGCATATTGTGTGATATATAGTACATGAACTACTATAACAGAGTATGCCTATGTATAGTAGAGTATAGTAAGTATATTTGGGATCCTAGAAGAAATGACAATCATAACCTTCCATAGAGAAGACTGAACAACAAAACATGAATTAGGGAAAATTGTGTGGAGAAATTGACAATTGACTTATCTTCAAAGTTTATTTTGTAATTTTATGTTTTAGCACCTTTGGAATAAACACACACACACATACCCACATTAATTAACTTCTTTAAGAGAGAAAGACATTGAGAGAGAGAAAAAGAATATTATTTAGTTTTTAATGTGCCTTTCATTGCTCCGACACTTCCTTGTGTACCTGATGCTGGGGTATGAACCCATGGCCTTGTGTATGCCAGACAAGTGCCTTAACCCCTGAGCCACTGCCCCAGCCTGACACTAATTAATATTAGTGAAAGCCAATAAAAGTTGAATTAGACAAAAGCCTTCATGGAACATTTTTGTTATTGAAATTTGTCCCTTTATTTTACTGATCCTTTACGCCTGAGTTGGATTACTAGAAGGCAGAGCATTATGTTCACTTATATTTAATCATACCTGAAATCCACATGTTAACTGAATTGAAAGTGCTTATTAAATAGTGACAGCTAATTATAATGAGGATCTTAGCATTTAAAGGCATATATGTGCCTGTTACCTGTAATAGAACACCTTTATTAGGAAGAGAGATGTATATGGAATCACTTACAAGAGTAAACCACAATTTAAAATAAAATATATAAAATTGTAAATAGGTGAAAGAATACATTTCTTTCACTCATTTTTATTTTGTTTATATTGCTTTCTGACTTTTTTTAAGAAACTTTTTTTTGATATAATGAAGCTGCTACATTATAGAAATGCTAAAATTACACAAAGGAATTAACTGAAGATTTTCTGGACCACCAAAGAATACTTAGGGGAAAATGTGGAAATGTTACAGTAGATATAAGAGCATAAAGTGTGCAAGAATTAGAAATCAGCCTTTAATTAAGATTTGCTGCTATCATGGGATGACTTCATACAATGAGTTCTCAACTTCTAAGAAAGAATTTAAAATAATTGTGGCAGGATAGTCTCTAACATTCTGGAAAGTGGCATACATTTTAGGTATGAAAAACTTTTCATTCATGGAATTATAAGCCAAATATAATTCCATAGTGGTTCCCATGTTGAAATCATTTTCCCTGAACACACATATTATATGTATTGACAGTACTTATACATTATGTAGTTAACACAATTTTTCCAAATGTATATTTCAAAGACACTGATATATTTTTCCACATGCAGTTTGAAAAGCAGCTTTTTATATTGTTTTGCATGACTATCAAATACAGATAGAAAAATATTTTAAAATGTAATATTATTAATCCTTTTCATTTTCTTACATTCACCAAAATTAATTTCAGATAGGTGGAGGAAATTTTTCTGCTTTATAACTTCCAAATGATTATTTCTATGTGTTTGATGTCTAAATTTAGCCAACTATACATTAAATTTAGCAAATCATAATATTTTAAATACTAATTTACACTAAATTTTACATTCAATCTATACTGGAAATTCCAGATAATTATCCCTATAATATTTACAGGAACAGTATCACAAAGAAATACTCCTAAGTGGTATGAAAAGTAGTCATATATGATATAATTTTATTGAAGTATTGTCACAGATGTTCTTAGGCTATGCATGAAAGAAATTTGGACACAGGGTAGCTGGGGAGAAACTACAAAGCAGGATCTGCGTTTACTGAGTACACTGTGAGTTTATATAGGATTTTTGTGAAAAGCAAGTTTTAGAGAGGGAGAGTATTTGACGTTAATTAGAACAGAAACCATGACCACATAAACCATCAATAGCACAGTGATCATAAATAAAGGTTTACCGACAACTCATTATTCAAGTTAACTATTATATTACCAGAAATAAGAGGGGCAATTTGCAAGGTACTAAATAACTGGAAATGCTGAATCGAAGCCTTGAGAAGACAGGAGAAACCACCAGGTACGTGGGAAGTGATTGGGTGCAGGCAACTTCCCTACGGACAAGAACATATGTTTATACCAGTCATCCCTAGACAGCTTCACTGTAATCTTGGATAATCTCCAAGAGAGTATGTTATCATGATCCTTTCATCGTTTTTTTTTTTTTTTGGTTTGTTTGTTTGTTTTTATTTTGGGGGGAGTAGTTCTAGAGATAGAATACAGGAGTCTTTACTTTTCATTTAGAGACAGGGTCTCGCTAAATTACCTAGGCTGGCCTTGAACTCACTATTTTCCTGTCTCAGTCTCCTGAGTAGATGGAATGATGGGCATGAACTACTGTGAGTGGCCCTTGGCTCCTTCTTCCAGAAGACAAAAATTCAGTTCTACATAGGCATACAAGGCATACAGAGATACTGAAGGAAAATAAGTAAGCTATTATTTTCCTTCCATACATATATACATTTTTAAATCATTGACTCATATTTTATATGTAGTATGATTTAGATTATATTTAAATATGCCTTTGTCAAAGTTGTTTAGTGTGGGGCTGGAGCGGTGGCTCGGCAGTTATATCACTTGCCTGGCATGCATGAGTATTTGAATTCAAACCCCAACACTACATACACATGAAATCTTGGAGCAATGAAAGCCACATGAAAAACTAAATAAAAAATGATTTCTCTCTTTCTCTCTGGCTCTCTCTCACTGTCCCTCTCTCTTAAAAAAATATTTAATGTGTTGAGTTTTGTTTCTCCATCTGTGGAAATTTCATCTCACATGTATGCAGAATAAAACAAAGCCTTCTATTGGATTTCGTCTTTAACTAGGAAAAAAATAATACTCAAATATCTGCTGGCATTATGGGCTAGTGACATGGCTCAGTGATAAAGCACTTGGTTAACTTGTATAAGGTCCTGATTTGATCTCCAGCACAGAAAAAAAGAGCTGTATTTTTTTTAAATGACACTAGTTTTTAATGCTGCTAAATAAAAATATTAATGGGAGGTGTAAATGTTTTTCTTTTGAAGTCCTGAGTTATAATTGAATTGCTTTTTTTGTGTGTGTGAACTCAGGAAGTCTTAAAGACTGAACCACATACCCAGCCTTTTTAAAATTTTTTTAAAAATAGTTAATGATAACCTTTAATATGTTACTTAAAATATTTAAGAAAGTCATGCAAAGTAACCATGAGGGCAAAGATACTACCATTAACACTATTAATTATTACATTAACTCAATAGAATTCATATTATTATTCCTTTGCTAAGTGTGAGGAATATACTTGTACTTAGTTAACTCAATTTTGTCCTTAAATATGCAAATCTCATGTCATCTTCTTTTCAAGCATGTCTCTTTTTTCTCTTCTCATGAAATTATTTAGAGGGTCCATATGTATAAATAGTAGTCAAGTGATGTTTTAATCATTTTTTAAAGAAATTACTTACCTTTAGTAAATGCAGAAAAGGAAGGAATTGTAACCCTCATCTGAGTCTATATAACAAAGAAAAATCTCATTCACTTGGAAACATTTCTTAATTAACAGTCTTATACATTGTGCTAGGATTTAGTCATACATACATAAAAATTATATAGATTTTGCTCTAAAAGATATGCAAATTAGTGCCTGATAGAAATCTTTTGTGAACTTAATGAACATATCTGAAATAGTAATAAAACTAGTAAAGTTATGATGTATTTATTATGGGTCAGACATTGGGATAAGCACATTATTTTTATTTAATCATTATTGTACTCACTTCATTGAGTCATAAAATTTTGAAGTACTATCAAAAACAATAAATATAATAAATATGAGAGTGTTGTTTGAAACCTGGACTACTAATTCTAGTTACATGTCTTTAACTACAAGACTAATAAAGAGATATGCACAAGATATTAGTGAAGAAAGAAGAAAAATATAAATCCTACTGGAAGAGGAATAGTTTGGAAAAGAATTCCTGGAGCTGATAAACTTTGAATTAATTCTTGGATATTGATAAAACTTGGAATGTGGACAACATTTAAACCTTAGAAATAATATGCTGTAATTGGATATAAATGATATGCAACATATTGAGATAGTTATGGCTTGACTACATGAGGAATAATATATGCCAAAGTAACCACCTTTGTCTTATTCTAGTATGTATGGGAAACCACTTAATTGCTTTGAATATGGCAGAGATATGCTAATACTAGCATTTGATATGTCACTGTATCAATGTTATTGGAAATGCTTCTATATCAGCTCTGAATGGCTTTGATAGTGTCACAAATGTGATTAGTAAACAGAGTATATGGAGAAAAGAAATCTGTGACTTTTGTGAAAAATGTTTTTAAATATTATGAATAAAGATAATAATAATGATCTTAGATTTTTATGGAAAGTGAAAGAATGAGAATATATGATTAAATCAAAAGGGTAAAGTAGAACTGTATTTTTTAAGATGATGGCTAAACCCAATCTTCAAATGAAGCCCTAATGTTTCTTGTGAAATTTGAAATCTCTAAATGATCTCATTATTTGAGGCGATGGTAATTAGATGAATGCAATTAAATTTTAAGCTTGGAGGCTACATAATATAATCAAAATTAGATAGAAATGAGAAGTAAGAAGGTAGCTTGGAGCAGGAAAAAGGATGCCAAGCAAAAATGAGTGGAGGTCCTACAATTCTGTATTGTATATAAGTGAGACTGCATTTTTTTTTTGCATCTCAGCTAGACTGCAGATGATTAAAGACCAGAGGCCTTAAATGAAGAGAAATTAAGGGCATCATCTGTTATGTCTCTTCTCACATGTTACTAGTGGGGATAACTCTATCAAGGCTGCCAGACAGTCACTCTGGCAGCTATTACTCTAAATTAAAATGATTGAACTTGGTTAAGTTTGGTGAAACACCAGAATTATGTTTAAGAAATTTCACATTTTATTTGTATAGTGGGGATGTCACTAATTGCAAAATAGCATGAAGTGGGGGTGTTTTCTGGGATGCTGGTAATATTTTGTTTCTGAAATAATCTGTGCTCAGTTTGCAAAAATTCATTTATATTTATAATAGTGAATAATTTATTCATTAATATCATATATGAATTTCAATGTAAATTTTTCAAAAAGAAGAACATCTTAAATGGAGTTTGCACTATAGAATGAGCAATATATACACAAATTTAGCCATGTAAGGTCATATGAACAGTCCAACACAGCATTCCTTGAACGTAGGGAATATGAGAAGTCCTGTTTAGAAACATTAGAGAGCAAATATAGGAAACAGTCATTAAAACTCTGATATATTTAATATAATTATTTTCATATCTCAGTGTGGAATATATTATACCTGTATGGAAAATCTAGAAAGCATAGAATATTAGAAAAATATTTTTAATATTTCTAATCACAAATTACTGCAAAATTTTTGTTTCTTTGTTATTCCTGCTTTACATTAGGAGTTTAATACATAAATAACTTTCCTTTGTCTTCTTTAGTAATTTTAAAAATTATTATTAGTGAAAGTTATAAAATACCTGCCCACTCAAATAGTGTGTTCATCCATTTTTATACTGATTTCAACTTTGATGTGAAGATTTCCTACACCAATTAAAATTCACAGGATATATTCTAAATGCTACATAGTACACTAAAACTTATTAAGAGCATGAATTGATTCATTAGGTATATTCACCATTTATTCCAGTTTAATGCCTTCCTAAGAATCATTAACATGTATGTACTTATATAAGTATGCCTATATCCCAGTACTTTCATCAATAAAATTATTTGTCTTGAAATACTGTTGGATGTGTTCTGCTCAATTTGAATGTGTTATACCTTTAGAATGCAGCAAATTTTTTATCTTGGTGGGAGAATTACTAGAAATTGTTTTGTTCATAAAATTAATAATTATAATTTGATCAATATTGCTGAATTTATTTTCCCTCTGAACCCCTTATGACACTTTCATGTCTCAGGATGCCCAGACTTCTGTGTAGTTAAAATAATCCAGGCATCTCAGGTGGGTAATCAGACTAGAGCAGTTTGTCTTAATGATTGCATTATTCAGTCTGTACATATGACATTGGTATTATTTGGGACACCACCACCATTTCTAAAGTGAATCTTTAACTGAACAAGTTTCTGGTTGTAAGATTTAATTTTTCCCACCTTGCTAATTTTTTCCACATAGACATAATAAGTGATTTTAAAAACTATATGTAATCACATTATATTTTTGATTATCTGGCACTTAGAATAAGATTAAATTCCTTTTTATCCTTTTGGAAAGTTTCTAAATGTGTTTTCTTATGTCTTCAATTTTATAATTTCTTGTTTTCTGCAGCATCTTTGGTTATTCTAAACTAATACATCAAGGTAATGTTAGGCTGGTCTGAGGGCCATGCATCACATCTTGCTTGACTATCTGTTCATTTCTGAGCATGTATAGATTCTTCTCTTCTTGTTTAGTATATTCCAATCACACTAAGTGGCTTATAGTTTCTCAAAGAAACCAGTTTCTTGTGTCCATGCCCTAAAATAGTTTTCTTTTTTCCTTTTCTTCTACTTTCAGAATTTCCCACCCCACTTCCTTCCCATTCTCTACCTCCCCTTCTCTTCCTCCTCCCTCCCTCTTTCTTTTCCTTCTTTCTCTCTTTTTTCTTTCTAAAATATTCTACTTGCAACACTCCACGTCCCTCAATATTCTGCAGGTGTCAGCTGAAATATCATGCCCTTGAGAGGAATTCCATGATCACACCATGTGACTCCCTGTACCTCACATGTTGCTATCTACTTTGACATAATACATAAGCTCTTTCTTTATAGTACTTATCACAACATATAATTACTTATCACTGGGGCTGGATAAGTGGCTTGGTAGTTACTACACTTGCTTTTCATGTGCAAGTACATGGATTTGAACGCCAGCACCACGTACACAACAGTGTTGGAACGATGAAAGCCACATGAAAAACTAAATTAAATTGATTCTCTATTCTCTCTCTCACTGTCCCTCTCTCTTAAAAAAAAGTTATTTATCACTCACTTTCTCGTTACTTTCTGATTTTTTTACTCTGAACACAAAGCTCCATTAAAGAAGAAACACCACTTATTTTAGTAGAGGTTGGACTTGTTTCACATTTCTAATAAATTTATAAAATTATGTTTTATAAAATGTGTTATTAATATAATTAAAAAATAAATTTTATAATGTACAATTTTAGAAGCAGTGAGAATTGATTTTGGTATTTGAATCTTTAACAACTTCCTGAAAGAGTATATAGGAAACAAATGTTATTATGGATTGACTAAATATTTTATTTTATAGAGAATAAAAATAATACAGGTTGCAGTGGCTCATGCCTGTAATCCCAGAGGCTCAAGATGTTGAGGCAGCAGGACTGCAAATTCAAAGTCAATTTCAGCGACTTAGGAAAGCCCTAAGTAAATTAGTGATACTCTATTGTAAAATTAAAAAATAAATATAAAAAAGGGATGGGAATGTGGGGATGTTGCTCAGTGGTAAAACACCTTGGGTTCAATCCCCAGTACCAAAAAAAGGGAAAAAACAACAGAAAAATACTCATATACAAACTTCACCATTGTCAGACAATTTTAAATAAACTACTTATATTTCCTGAATGACTTAATTTTTGATCTTATTAACTTCACTTTAAAGAAACCTACTTGAATTAGAAAATTCCTATTGGGTTTATATATAGTATTTTGTTCTCTTTTGATTTAGCTAGTAGATGATTAAAGTGTAACAGTTCCTTCTACTTGGAGATTCTATGAGGAAGTATAAGAGAGCTTTGCAAAATAAACCATCTTCAGATGGGATAGCACTAAGAGATCACTGAAAAATGAAAAATTAATAGTAACAGTTGGTCAGAGAAACCACACTGATTTTCAAGCTGATAAAATGATTAGGTACACATGGAATTATTTTTTGAGATTGTGAGTATGTCTTTTATGTTATGTAAATAATATTTCTTTCTCACATCAGATGTACAGGATTTAATTTTTCAAACAAACAATATGAAAAATACATCTTCCCTGGTGTCAAGAAAATAAATCTAACATGAGAGTACAATAATTTTGTAAATATTTCTGAGCATTTCTTCCATTACACATTTCAAGTGCCATTACCAAACTAAAGTTTAAAATCATATTTTAGCAGGGACTCTGTCTTTGGAAAAAATTTTGTACATTACAATGAATAAATCTCTTCTGAAGGAAGGCTAATTATAGCCTTCAATATGCACCTGGGTGAAAATTAACTTTTAAGCAGCCTTTGAAATAAATATTTCTTAATTATCATCATTATGCAAAAACTATGTAAAAGCCTTTAATTGTGCTTATAGAGCAACATTTCTATAATCACCTCTAATATCTATGAGCAACCGCAGGGTTTCTTCTCTTTTTTTGTTCAATAGAAATAAAAATAGGAGAAATCCTCATTGTTGATTCACAGTTCAATTTTTATATGTATGAACATAAATGTTATAAGTGACATATGAGTGTTAAAATTTAACATGTGTTGAATTATAGTTACTTAAAATTGAACCTAAATATCTTGAAAATGTGTTTAATTGCTAGAAGACGACTAAAGATCAATGTACAAGCATAATTGTGAATTTTATGATTTCATTTGGTGTAGGTATTGGACATAGAATTTTTCAAGAGAGATACAATTGAACATCCACTTTTTTTTTGAACAGAGAGGGAGAAAGGGAGAATCAATATTATCAATTTATTTAATTTTCATCTGGTTTTTGTTTCTCAGACACTTGGTTGTGTATTTGGTGCTGGAATTTAAACCTCTGTCTTCATGCATGTCTAGCAATTGCTCTAACTTCTAAGCCACCACTCCAGGTCGAAACATATGCATTTTAAAATGAGAATATTTTTATTTTTTATGCTTCATGAAAGCAGTAATTTTTCTTAAAATTAATTTGTCTGTGTGTATGATTAAGAGAATAATATTTTTCCACAAAAGTTTGCTAAAAATTAAAATGTACTACAAGTCGTTATTAAATTACACTCAAATAAATAAATTTTTAAAAGTAAACACCAATCAAATACACCTTAAAAGCTGCTGTTCAAGATAGACACCTTTAAGGGGAGAAGTAGAGCAGCAGTGTACTGTAATGATATGGATTGGAGTGGCAGCTGAATCCTTTGTTTTTGTTTGGATTTTTCTATCTGCAGGAAATATTTGTAAATCTAAGAAATGAAGATGTGGTATTTGTAAAACATAATTCCTTTTTAAATTTTTTTGGAATAAAGTAGCATTATTCCAAAAATCATTTTAAAAATAGCTATTAATGATTAGATCAAATTAACTTTGCTGTTTCCTTTTGATATTATATGAAATCAAAATGAATATTAATAAAAACATTAAAATTAATACATAATAAAAAACAAAAATTACATTATTTAAATTTTCAAAATATGTACCTTATTGATGACTCTTAACAAACTCTAAAAGGTAAGTACAAAATTATCACCTGGAAAGTAATAATCACCATTTCTTTAGATGATTTGGAGGTAGAAACTGAGGTCTGGAATTTATTTTTCTATTTGTAATTGAGATAATTTTCAATTTCTGTCTAGAGTGTGTACTTTGTATTAATGGCTATAGAAAGTTCTACACTGATGAAGTAGCAACTTGATCCAGTCTCTCTTTGAAGAATTTCATCCTGACTCATCATTGACCATGTGCGAGAAAGTTACTAAACACCAAGTAAACCAATGGATCACGAAATCAGAAATCAATTTAGAGTTGTCTGGAGTTATTAATGTCAATACTATGAATCTGTCCAAGATCATATATGGACTCTAGAAATTGAACAATCTAAAGAATTCCAATTTTAAAATGAAGAAACTGAGAATCCTTTTAACATTTTAACTAATGTGTACTTTGATTTTTACAACATCAATTATCTCTGGCAAACAGATGTGCATAATTAGAGATACACACACATACTAACATAAAGACACACACCTGCACACAGGCACAGAAAGGATATAGGCATTTAAAATATGTAAGAATAAAATAAAATATCTTTCCACCCTAATTGCTCCAAAATTAATAATGTGCTTGCTTTTTTTGCCATTCAATTCATTTAACTTAAGAGATGTACATATCTGAAGATATCCCTATAATTTGTATAATAAAATAATTTAAATATAAATATAAAATAATTTATAAATATACATATCAAAAATATATGTTGAAATTTTAACATATAATATCTAGAATATTTTTGTTATATTTTTAGGATGATAGTGTAAATATGTAGATTAGGAATAAATAAGATATTTGGCTACTTGTGAAAAATTCACTTTTAATATAAGAATTTTGACAAGAAATTAAACTTAAAAACATTAAACATTTGACACCTTAGCACAATCAAAGGAAAGATTAAGTTACTCTCAAAATAATGTGTGAAATTCAAGGGATATAAAGGCCATGACTTTAAAAAATGTTTCCTTGAAAATTCAGATAATTGTCTTATAAAATAGTATTGTGACATATTAAGAAAAAATCTGTTCAAAATCAATCCCTTGAAAGTATGTTCAATGTTGTTCTTTAATTATTATATTTATCATTTCTATTTATTATGACCTCAATGTTACTACTTCAAATTTAGTACATTTTATGTATTTATATTGTAAAATATTGTTCATAAATTACTAGAACAAAATAGTTAACTATTCTTCAGGAAGTCTGAATTAGTGAATTTATATCTTGCTTTTCTTGATATGAGAAATTTTCTTATAATATGAATGGAATTATTGCTGATTTCCTATGTATATATAACTTGAATTTCTTCAGATAAATCTTATGCTTCTTTTGTGCCCACAGAGACATCTGGATACACATCAGCAGTGTAAATATCCCAACTAGAAGGAAAAAAGATATAATTATCCTTTCTTATTTCTATAATGGATATAATAACTTACTTGGTATCATACATAACTTCTAAAGCATTTCAGAAATGTTGCATTTTTATTCAATTTCCCTATATTCATTTGCCTAACATGACATATTTATTCAATATTTTTGAATGCATGAATAACAATAATATAAAGCAAATTCCAAAGAAATCTACATTTTAATATCCTACTGCCATGAAATTTTAGAAAGATAAAATTTTGTGTTTGAAAATTTTCTGTTTTCCATGTGCATATATCTCTCTACATATTTAACATACACGTCACATGGAAAACCACATTAGTTATGAAAAATTGCTATGCAATGACAAAAATGGATGAATTGTTTATTACCTATATTTTTCTAATATATAGTGCTCATGCAATTTGACTTTCTACTGTGTGTTAATATGCACTATATTTGAGATTATACAGTCAAGTTCCCCAGTTATCCTTTCTTAGATTCTCATGGTAGCTTGAGCAAATAACACAAATAGGCTCCTGTACATGTACAAAAGTGAGTTTCAAATGAAGTGTATATTAACACTATTTATAATAAAAACTCATTGCTTCATTTGAATTACATTTCTAGTTCAGTTTAGGCAGTAACCATAAAGAGATAAATAGTAAATCATGTTTCAATATACTTAATATTGCCAAAAATAAAAAAGAAGCATAAAAATCCATTTGCAAACATGCCATACTTTAGTACTACAGCAACGTATTATCAGAAACCACTTCTCTTTAAATGTTCATTCACTATGAATAATAGTCAATAAACCATGGTCCTACCTGGCAATGTTTGTGTCATGACTGTGAAACTAATCCATGATCCAATCTGTTAGATTAAAACATATATTAACACATACCTTACAGTTAATATAGTAATTTGTTCACTTGTGGTCATAAATAGGTAATTAAAAAACAATATATTAGGAAAGCTTCATTTAGAAATAAATTTCCAAACATAATGCTTTAATTTTTATATGTGAAAATCTAAAATTCCATACAATTGTATCATATTCATAATAAAATGGAAGACATTGTTTTAAAAACTTAGATAAACATTAAAATTCTCAAAACCTCTGAAGATATTATACAAAAACTTTCCAAAATATTTAAATACAGGTACTTTGTGCACAAATGATTTTTCTGCAGTGAAAATTGCAGTTGAAATATGCTTTTATACCTGTAACAGATTAAATTTGTATTTCTGAACTAATATCTATAGATTAGACTTACATACATTTTATAATAGATATTAAGGTATCATGCATGTATAAACACATCATTTAGTAGACTATCAAAGAAAGTTCTATAATTCACATACATGAGCAGCATACCTCATAGGTGTAGTTAGGGCATGAAACCAGCAAAAACATCCATGTGAAGGGGTTATAATTTGGACTTGGAAAGGAGGCATTGTTTCCTTTTAGAAAGTAGAGTAAAACGTTGATGTTACATATTGCAAATTTGATCATATAGTTACATGATACTAAATTCCTGAGAACAAATATATACCACATGAATGTTATTACATATTTATAGAAAACCTATTTCATAAATTGCTCAAAAGAGACCCAGTTTCAAAAGTTATGGCCTTTCAACTCATTTAAAAAGGCTATTTATTTTTTACTATGTCTTTAGCTTTATTGCTATAACACTGCAGAATACATAGGATAACAAATTCCTCAATAATTTAAATAAAAGAATATTTAAATTTATTTTGTACATTATAATAGCTGGAGAAGTGTTATATGCTAAAATTATAAAATGTGCTTTGACAATTCATGCCTCTTCATATTTTCCTTCAATGTCAAAGTACATGTGTTTGGTTGAGATTATTAAATACACCTAAACTCCTTTTGTATTAAATCAGTGAAAACCCAAAGGGAAATTCGTAAGAATGCCATTTATATCAGAGGAGTGTAGAAATCTCTCATAAGAGGATTAAATAGAATTAGCACAGTTAATATACAGAAGTACCACACAAATTATTTCTTCTCAGCAATCAAGATTGTTATTTACAGCTCTCATTATATTTAGCATATTGTCAGTTCAGTTGATTTTTATTATTTTTATCCTCACAAATTTTTTCAAGAACATTTTTGAAAATAAAATTCATAATGATTTGAAGGTGAAACTTGAACTGTGACATTTTTAAAAGTAAACATGAATTATAAAATTACTGTTATATTCTCCATAGCAAGATATAATCAGATAACAAATCACCTAATCTCTTTCAGTTATAATTCTAAAGTCATATTGAAATGTCAGTATGTTTTCAAAACTGTATCTATGGTTGAAATATCAAAGTAAAAAGTATATTAAGTACTGTACAGATTTTATGCCTGCTCATTTGAAGATAAGGATTCACACATGCCATTTAATACTAGAGATTATCTTATGATATTTATGCAAACACCTTTGTATAATGTAGATATATTAGTCAAAAAAAAAGATAATTGAGGAATCTACCCAACCTATGGTTATTGAATTTCAGTGATGCAGTATAAACACAAAATAATCAGGGTTAAGTCTAATGGTTAATGAGTTTCCAGCCCTTGGAGATGGAGGCATGATCAAGAAAACAAAAGTTCACAGTTCTTCTAAATATATTTTACATAATAAATGTCTTTTGACAATATGTTGTTTCTAGTTTATACAGTTGGTGTTAATTTAAATAATATACAAATTTAGGAATTACTAATTTTATGTACACATTCTCCGAGATGTTCTTATTAAGTGAAAATCAGAACATCAGAAGATTCTTTATTTTTTTTCTTTTTCTCATAAATTACCCCAGGGTGATCTTGAATTTATAATCCTCTTGCCTCAATCTGAGTATCTGGGATTACTGATGCATTTCCATGCCTGGTGAATGAAAGTCAGAAGGTTCTTTACATTAAACTGCATACCACCAGATTTGTCTTCAAGAGTAAAGAGATTATTATTCTGATTTAGGAAATACTCCAGGAAGAAAGCCTTCAATTTTCAGTATGTTTCATAAGATTTTCTTGGTTGAATAGAGCAACCTAAGCCAAGGTCACACACCCTTCTTGGTTTAATCTTAACCCAATATTTTAATACAAGATAACATTGTTTATTCATCCCAGCATTAGAATGCCCTAAATGCTCATTGGATATAATTCCTGAATTGCTTTAAATTTCTTACCTAAACATGATTTCTATCTTGCTTTTCATAAAGTCACCCCCACTTATAAACCTTCTGAACACTAATCTTTACCATTCCTGAAGAATCTAAGAGTGGCTCTAAAAGCAGATGCTCGAATGAACATTTAGAGTTGAAAAACCTACTTATGAACCTGCATGAATATTTCATTACTGGAAAATGCAGGGCAGAGTTTCTGGTACAAGTAGTATGAATATTTTTAATAATGATCTTTTTGGTATGTTATATTGACGGAAGGAACATTCATCCAGTCTAATATAAAGATAGGAATCAAATGGTAATTTCTATCAATATACTTGACAATGCTAAAATTGAAACATAAATGACAATTAAAAGTCAAATTTGAGCACTAGAATTCTTCTTTGGTAACATATAAAGGGGCACTTAGCTTTGCAATGACAGGGCACAGAAAGCTGAGGACCAGGACCAGTACTTAACTGTAAGAATGGTCAAGTTCCAAAGAATCAGTTCTATCCCAAGGCAGGTCTACTAAGCAAAGGTTGTCCAAAAATCTTGGAATATCTAGCTTTTCAAGAAATTCCTGAGATGAACTGGTCCACTTTACCCTGTTAAATATTGATACCTCTTTACTGGAAGGCAAAAAAAGAGGCAATATATTTTAAGAAAAATCTTTTTTTATGATCTTCCTCATAAAACCTCTCCTAAACCGTACCAATAACTTTGATTATGCTATTATATAACCTACCTATGGGTTTTCCAGGTCTTATAAGAAAAAAAGAGATTATGTCCCAAAGGAGCTTCATGACATAGCCAGTATGAGGCAACAAACTGTAGAAGAATGCATGCGTGACCGTATTCTGAGGTACTTCAGAAGAGGAACAAAGTATAAAATTAGATGAAGGTAGGTTTATGATTCTGGATTACTTTATTAGTACATATAATTAATTAAACTATAAGATTAACCAAACAGTACTAAATGTGCACCTAGAAGAATGAATAAAGGAGCAGCCAATAGCAGTGAAGAAGTAAACATTAAAATTTCCACAGCAGATGGGGAAAGGCAGTTTTAAATCAGTTAGAGAAAGTAAATCCCAAAGGAGATTATCTAAATAAGACTTAAAATTGAGGGCACTTTTCTATGCAAGTAATTTTTTCCTCCATGTTCCATGTTTACGTGTTCTTTCCCATGTTCCAAGGAAGAGCCAATAAGATGTGGCATTTTCCAAAGATATATACAATGTGTCAATGAAAGGGCTACTACCATCATTATGATTATTAAGTATTAAGCTATTTATGAGTAAATTTGTCGTAGAACTGAGAGGCCTTGCAGTGATTGAGATGAAAATACATTTTCTTTTTCCCCAACTTGAAACTCTTGTAGTTATACCACTTAACTGTCATAAGCCATAATGTGCAAGTGTGGATGAGGTTTCATTCCGGAAAACTATAGCTGTTTCTAGAACACTAAATATTTAGAGGCTAGACAGTTGGATAACTAACAAAGCTATTGCTGAATTTAGATAAAATTTACAGAGGAATAGTCAGAAGACTTAGAAAATCTGATTCAATATAAAGTTCACTATTTCTTTCCCAGTACTTTTATACTTAAATCAGTCCTAATACTTCAAACCAACTGAAGGAAAATTGCCTGGGACAACTGAAGGAAAGATATTGCAACCGCACAGAATCGTATATGAAAATTGTTTGTATAATATCTTATTAGTAGAACTATAATAAATGACCTATGGTCATGTATTTATGGAACTATAAGCTAGAGAAAATATATGCCTATATATCATGGACTGTTAGTCAAGATAGGTCAAAATTGGTAATTCCTCTGAACTGTGAATAAACAATTGAAATATACATAGTTTGCAGTTTTTAAAAACTGCACAATAGTTTCCTGGTGTTTGGAGCAATAGCTATATATCACAGTGAGAAAAACCACTGGAACCATATACTAGAATCCACTGTTCAGTAAAACAGTATTGCATTCCATGGAGAGATTAGTGTCACATTTAAGTTGTAAAATATAACTGGGCAATCTTGTCATAAATTAATCATTTAATTTACTATGATAGCTCCTGAAAGTGGGAGGGTGAAAGTTCAGTACGGAAAATTTGATTAAATATTACCTAACATTACAACCAAGTTCCAGATATGTTGTCTTTGGTAAAGCAGGTTAACCCAGCCTTAGGTATATATACGTAGCCATTGTGTTAACAAATGTATTTTCCATATTTATGAGAAAAGGGTATCATAGCATTTCCTTTTCTTTAAAATGTACAATAGTATACATTTTCAATGTTTTTGTACTACTTTAATGTGTTTATTATCTGTTGTAAAATAGCTCAAGGAAACTAAATCAATCAAAAATATTACTAAAAATCTGCTACTATAAAAATTTGTAATTTTATACCATTTATGTGGAACAAGTAGAAATGTCTAAAATATTCAATGCTTTATTGAGACTTGTGTAGTACCTAGATAGGGGTGGGTGTAAGTTAGTAAAGACTACAAAGATTTCATCATCAAAAATATTAAGGAACTAGATGATTATGGGACCTTCCCTCTAAAGAAGCATATTGTGATTTGTATCCTTCACCATTAAAAATAAATGTTTAATTTCCTTATTTCTGGTTATGGAAGTAGATTACATAGCAGTAAATATTGATTAGATTCATATACTATGTAGCACAAAACTATGAAATATTTTAGTAGAGCTCAAGGGAAGAAGATTGCTGTAGACTCCAAATTTAGAACAAGCACTTCGGCATTTGGGTCCTATTAATATGCGGACTTTACTTATGAAATATATCAGTGGTAGGTAAAGATAATGTGTAGTACTTTCTGTAATACTCAAATGGGTAAGCCCAATGATGAACATATGGCATTCTGGACAAATGCTATGCCACTTGTAATGGAGAATGATATCTATTTGAGAAAAATTCTACAGTATTACTGAACCCTGATAGAGATGAAGGCCTCATAGTAGAGATACCAAGAAATCATGTAATCATAAATGAGTATTGTGAGCTAAGTTATTTTAGACATAGCAAATCATAAATTTGACAGAGCCCAGAAATAAAGCTAAAGCACTATAAAATAGAAGTGATATATGTGGAGTCAAATATAAGCAGGATAAAAATTATAAGCAACTGTATTAATAGATATCCTAGACAACCATATTACCCACCGCTATGGAGTCAATGTATCTGGTTCAATTCACCCATTAAACCAACTGTTCTTTAAAGCCTGCTTAAAGAAGGAAAAGAATCAGCAAAATTGGTGAATGAGTTGATTGGTATGTGAATGTACACCAAAAAAAGGTATGCCGTTATATTATAGGGACATTTAATGGTTATCCTATAAAATAGGAGTAAGGGGACAAGTACTCTAAAAGGCAACAATTCTGGAAGTTCTGGTGTTGAAAGAAATGTGCCCAAGGTTGCAATATATATAGAATCACAGGCATTGGCAAATGGACAAATAAGTAAAAATGGCTAGCATACTCATTAATATATGAGTGGGCATGAACTGGGAAGATGTTTCTACCACATGCCAATATGCAACAGGACTCATCTATAATGGAAAAGGTGATTCAGATAGTTGACCTCAGCCAGACTCTGTAACAGATGAGTTCAGGTGTAGTAAATGGTGCATGAATGGAGCATGGTTGCGGAGAAGGAAAGTACTTTTGGGCTCAATAGCATGGACAAACTTTTACTAGGGCAGATATAATTCATGATATGGTCAAGAGCTCAACTTGCTAACAATCAAGAACAATAGTTAGACCATAATAAGAGACCATCCTTCATGGAGAATAACTAGTAAACTGAAGCTCATTTGATTTATTGCATTCCATTTATTCTGAAATGTGAATAGTTTTCCCTTTCTCCTTTAAGTCCAGTGTCAATCCCATATCTGAGTCTGTGCACACCATTTAATCAACTAACATATAACTTCCATAATGTATTATAAATTCAAGACCTTTATTTTTCACAAAAAGAGATCAAGGAGAGGATCCATAACTATGGGGCAAACTTTTCATGTCAAACA
This sequence comes from Aplodontia rufa, assembly GCA_004027875.1. Lineage (NCBI taxonomy): Eukaryota > Metazoa > Chordata > Mammalia > Rodentia > Aplodontiidae > Aplodontia > Aplodontia rufa. Next base: position 72,899 of record PVKS010005772.1, read on the forward strand.
AAACATTATTAAGACATTGTCAACCCTACAGACTGATGCACCTATCAAGTACAAAATTAAAGTGCAAATTAGAGACAAATTATACCTTTAAATTAACTATTAAACCTTAGCTTTTAGTTGTGTGGGGATCTTTCAGTGTTCACTGATGGAATATTCTTCATTAAAAACCAAGTATTGTATATGTATTGTATATTCTGAAAGACCTATGAGTTGTGAGGACAGAATCACTGTTATTGGTGGGATAATTGACCCCAACTGTGAAGAGGAGACATATTTGTTATACAATGTGGTCAGGACAATATATTGTTTTTCAAGATAATCTCCTTGGACGTTGACATACATTCAATAAAGAAAATTGAAATGGAATGACTTAAAAGCTGTGAGGCCAAAGGTTTTTGTATTGGAAAGGACTGCTCTCAAGAGAGGTATTCAAGAGAAGAAGCAGGATGAGAAAAGCATCTCAGATGGGAAAGGCATCAATCAGAGTCTTAGAAGAGAAAGAAGGAGCCACGGATGGTTACTCACACTTGCAATCCCAGTGGCTCTTAGGCTGAGCAGTAGAATCACAAGTTTAAAGCTACCCTCAGCAACTTAGGCCCTAAGCAAGTTACCAAGACAATGTCTCAAAATCAATCAATCAACAATAAATAGTGCTTATTGTGCCCTGGTGGTGAAGTGTCCTAGGTTCAATCCTTGGTACCAAAAAATAAAAGCAAAAACAAACAAACAAAAAAAGAAATAAAAACACAAAATAACAACAACAACAACAAAAGAAAGGTGAGAGAAACAAATTCTAGGAACTAAAAAATGTAGAAAATGAAAGTATGCTAAAGGATCAAAAGATACACTGAAACACACTCTTCTCCTTTTTCCAGACACACTTCCTTCTATAGAGTTCACTTCAATCACCTATCTATATAAAACATAATTTCTTTTCAAGGATAATATGCAAATTTAAAATGAACAGAAATTGTCAAGCATTCTTAATGCAATTTTATATGAATAAAGCAGTCTTTTTTTCTGTTGTTAAAATATCCCCTTCAAAAAAAGAAAAATATTAACAGAAAACACACATAACACACTCAAGCACAAAAGTGCAAATGCACACACAACAAGCTTTTGTGAACATAAGAGAGCATAACCATTATGAAACTCCTAAACTCAGATTGATACAGACAAGAGGAAGTACAGAATGAATTCTCTGAACTCAAGAAAAAAATTGTATAAAAAGAAAATCACTCTCAGTAATGTGGAATATATTCCAGTTTGCCAAAGGGTTAAATATTCAGTAGAATATGGACCTTAAGTAGATAAAAAATTAATACAATGACAGTAACAAAAAGATAAAAATAGAAAGTAATAAAGAAGCTAGAGGCACAAAATGCAACACACCTTAACTTCCTTTACATTTCAAAATGTAATGAAACTAACTTTAAAACCATACTTCAGAATTAGTACAATAAAAATGGACATTCTGCCAAAAGCTCTATATAGATTCAATGAAATCCCCATCAAGATACCAAAGTCATTTTTTACAGATGTAGAAATGCAATTCTCTAACTCATTTGGAACAATAAGATATCCAGAATAGCCAAAACATTAGTAAGCAAGAAAGAGGAAACAGGTGGTTTTGCTATACCAGATCTACAACTACACTATAGAGCTGTAGTAACAAAGACAGCTTGGTACTGGTACCAAGATAGGAATGAAGACCAATGGAATAGAATAGAAGATCCTGAAACAAATCCACAAATCTTTAAGCGTCAGATTTTTGACAAAGGGGGACAAAATATTACATGGAGGAAAGACAGCCTTTTCAACAAATGATGCTGGACAAACGGGACAGCCATTTGCAGAGAGTTGAAATTAGACCCTTATCTTTCACCTTGCACGAGAATCGGTCAAGGAGCTAGGAATTAAGCCAGCTACCTTGCAAATGATGGAAGACAAATTAGGTCTAACACTCCAGCCTTTTGGAGTAGGCAAAGACTTTTAACACGTCCCCTAAATTGAAAGAAGTAAAGTAAAAAAATCAGTGAATAAGATGTCATAAAGCTGAAAAGCATTTGCACTGGCAATGAAATAATCAAAATGGTCAAGAGGCTTCTTACAAAATGGGAGAGAATCCTGGCCTGTGATTCTTCTGACAGAGGACTCATATCCAGAATCTACAAAATCCTCAGTATTCTCAACCATAAAAATACTAACAACCCAATCAATAAATGGGCCAAAGAGCTAAATAGAAATTTCTCAACAGAAGACATTGATCAAGCCAATAAATATATGACAGTGCTCTAACTGACTAGTAATTAGAGAAATGCAAATGAAAACTACTATAAGATTTCACCTTATGCCAGTCAGATTGGCAAAAATGAAGAAAATAAACAATAATAGGTGCTGGAGGCGTTGTGGAGAGATAGGCACACTAACACACTGTTGGTAGAACTTCAGACTGTTACAGCCACTCTGGAAAGTACTGTGGAGAATCCTCAAAAAATTAGGGTTTAACCCACAATATGATTCTGCTATTCCTTTCCTGGGGTATTTTTCCAGGGAATTTAAAATCAGCACATTACTGCAACACAGCAATATCTATGTTCATAGCAGCTTAATTTATAATAACAAAATTATGGAACAACACAGATACCCCTCACTGGATGAATGGATCTAAAACCTGTGGTGCGTATATACTATGAAGTTCTACTCAGCAATTACAAACAATAATATTGCAGCCTTTGAAGGTAAATAGATGGCTATGGAGGAAATTAGGCTGAGTGAAGTCAGCCTAACCCAGAAAGCTAAGGGTCAAATGTCTTCACTCATCTGTGGATGCTGGAGCTAGACCCTGGCCAGTATGAAACGTGGTCAACACTAGTGTATTTAACCCAGAAAAGGTGTAGTGATACAGAACCTAAAGCATTTGTAGAGATCTATTGGGAAGGAGGGAGGAAGGGGTCAGGGGAAGTGACAAGGGTGGGAAATTAGGAGGGCTTTAGGAGATAAATCTAATTCTCAGAATGTATATATATCATATTGTTTCTTTGGAAGCATTTTTGATTGTTCAATAACTAAATTTCTTAACTAAAAAAAAACATACTTCAACACAATTTGCTAAAACTAAAATTAGATATGAATCAGTTCACTAGAATATTACTTAAAAGTCCTGTGAAAAACCGATTTGGTATCACCAACTCCATCATGTAAGTTTAAAAATTAATAGACCTGTAATACTTGCCTGTAATCCCAGTGGTGTAGGAGGCTGAGGCAGGAGGATCACTAGTTCAAAACCAGCCTCAGCAATTTAGCAAGACCCTAAGCAAATTAATGAGAGCCAGTATCAAACTAAAAAAAAAAAAAAAAACTGGGAACATGGTTCAGTGGTTAAATTGGTACCATTTAAAAAAATATATACTTTTTTGATAAAAAAAAATGTCATCTATGCCAAAGGCATAAATAAAAGTCGAATGGGATATGAATTTTCAGAAGATATAATGTGGAGTAGCTATTAAAATAGGCTTGGTTTCTTCCATGCATAATTTTAATATTGCAGGCTGTCTTAAACTTTTTATTTTGATATGATCATATCATACTCCCAATAAATTAGGAAGTTTGGCAGATTGTTAGTGGGTCAAAACTGACTAAAATGTGTGATACCTATAACAAAGCTAACATTTTATGAAATTGTATTGTCTTTTGCTTCTACACCAAAAAGACATAGACTACCACACTTTTTTTTAATTGGTGGTTCACATGCCTTCAAAGACAATCAGGATATTCTCTCTGTCATTTTGGAACAGATATAAATAATATTTAACTGCTTGATGAATAGTAAGCTATCCTTCAATAGAAATGAAGACAATAAACCATAACAGCATTTGCATTATGTGAAATTTTCTCAGCACAATAAATCATACTATAGTATTTTTAGATGTCCACATACATTATTGATGAACAATACTCAAAAAGTTGAGTAGTAATCATAATTTTATGTAATACAATATATTTTTATAATACAGCTTTTGAATATTCTAATATAATAAATCTCCTTTGTAAAGTTATATATTTTATTGAATACAGCAATTATTTGGGAAAGCATTCAATATGCTTTATCAGCCTGCCAGGAAAATATGAAGAAATTTAGGTAGGTCTTAAAGTATGCTTGAAGAAATAACTCTGCCATTATATTTTTGACTGATTGATACACTGAAGTCCAGATGTTGACAATTTCTATTTGAAGTTCAAAATTAAATTATGTATTTTATACAGTAAGCACTTGGGAATCTTGGTATATTATTATACTGAAATGAGAGGATGTATTTAATAAAGCCATCTTTAAATGACACACATAAAGTTTTCAAATATATTTATCTATTAAATTTAAAATGCTCTGCTAGGCACTATTTCAGTGTGGATTTTTTTAAAGTTCAATCTCATCAGAAAATAAATTAAAATAATTTGAATTATCATGAGATTACATAAATATTGGCAAATCAGTTCAGTTAATTTGAATACAAATCAATTGATTTTGTACTAATTTACTTCCTAATCATTAGTTACTTTTCTATATATTTGAGATTATTTGTTGTATGTGGAGGACATGTATACTGTATTTTAGGGAAATAATTTTTGGGAATACGTTTGAGGTCAAATATTTGGAAAGCAGATATAAAAATGAAAACAAATGTAGTGCACAATCCTAAATATTTCCAACTCTTACAAATTTCCTTTTAAAATAACAGATGAATGATGTTTAAAAGTAATTATTAACAAAATTAACTGTAGAGAAAATAAAAAGAAGAAGATACTAACCTGTATGATTGGGATGAGCCAACATTACATTGATGAAATGATTCCCAGCTTCACAAATCTACAACATATTAAAAATTTTCAGTGTGATATGATGATATACTCAGCCGATTTTTAAAAAACTGTATTATAGAGATATATGAAATTGATGTAATATATAAATTCTAAAGATGCAAAATAAATATTTTATTCGAATTATAAAAAAGGAAATTTTAAAAGAATGCAATAAGCTGTTTGTCTGAATATTTTGAATAAAAACAACTAATCACAATGAGAAATTCTGAAAATGTACTTTACCTTTTATGAAAACAAGGTTCAACTTTCCTTATTAATTAATTAGTGCTTATTATCGGTTTAATGCTTGTTGCTCTACATAGATTTTCTTACCATGAACACATAGTGCGCATTGCTGAAGACAAAATTCTTACAGCTGTATATTCTGAGTTCATTAACACAGTAACAACCTTTCTAGAGACAGTGAGAATTTGATTCCTAATGATTGCAGCTCAGTTAAAAATTCCTGTTGTAAGTAGTACTGTCCTACAAGGACTCTTGATGCTTGTATGTCATTAGACATCTTGATCATGGCTATTCCACTAATCTTCTGTCAGTAGATCACTATAACCCTCTAAGAAGATCAAAGACTTATCATAGTCTCTTGGAACATAATATGGCCAATTGGTAATATCTATTTTTTGAAAGTAAGATCTTTCCTTTCTTTGCTATATTTACCTTATCTGATATGACATGGTATGTGTTTGACAAAGAAATACTAGTTATTTATAACAGATTATGTTATTCAAAATTATTATTGATTAAAGTCACTTAAGTTTTAAATGTAATGTATCCTAAAATCTAAACATCCTTTTAAGCAGTTCCTTTTCTGCTACTAATCTCTTAGATTTCTTTTCTTTTCAAACATTTTTGTATGCACTTTTTCACATATAATAATATTTCCTCAGACTTTAATGTCTAGATAATTCACACTGAATAGTTGGCATATATTTCAACACATTCTAAATTTTAAGAAAGAACTAGATTGAAGGACAAAATTAAACCTATTTCTCAACATGTAAAACTGTCGTGCAGACTGCTATTTGGAATAATAAACTTCAATAAATTCTCTCAGGAGATAATGTTAAAAATATACCAAATACAGTAAAACAATATTTAAATATACCAAAACAATTTAATTACTAATTTTGCATAAAGACTCTTCCACAAGATGTAAGAGGGGTTTCTGCTTTTTAAGTATCATTAGGAATATAAAGCTGAATTTTGAGTTTTCAGTTAATAATTTCTATTTAACCTGTGATTGTGGGTAAGTGTAGGTTTATGGCTACAATAACGTATGTTTTCTTGCCACACCTTTTATCTTTCATGAGAAACTGAGTAAGTGGATTAGGGAGTTGGAATTTTGACTCTTCTAAATGTGAATATTAATTCTTTTTTTTTTTTTTTTTTTTGCAGTGCTCAGGATTAAGGAATGAACATAGCCTCACACATGCTAGGCAAAAGTCTACACTGAGTTCTATCTCCAGTCTGTTGCAAATATCAGCTCTTTTTATTTTCTTGTTTTAAAGAGTGAGAGAGTAAGAAAGAGAAAGTTATTTTTAAAATTTTTTTTCATCGTTTTTATTTAAATTTCCTCCAACTCGTTGTGTATGTGGTGCTGGGGATCTAACCCAGGACCTTGCACATGCTAAGCAAGCACACTACCACTGAGCTACCTCTCTACCTTCACAAATATCAATTCTTAAATGCAGGGATTTTATAATGATTATGTCAAGTAACTGGCACATTTTATTTATTAATTATAGCTTGAGATAAATTTAGTTAACAATATAATAAATACAGATTATTATCCTAAGTTGATCTTTAAATTTCTATCATGTTTTCAACTGCAGAAAATTGTAAACTAATTATTTCTTACATGTACAATTAGTTTGCATATCTTTTGTACTTATACATCTTATAATCCAGACATCATGTCATACCTGTTTTTCATCACTTAAAATGACAAATGTGAAATAAGACTTATGATAAGAATATTTATTAATAAGCAAATAAACCTAATGCCCGTGAAAAATTCTATTTTGGAAATTATGGCTTTTCCTCTAATGAACGTAGTTGTTTTGAACTTATCAATATTTTTTGCCTAACTCTCAAATTATTTTATTGTTCCTGTTTATCACAACAAAACCAAATATTACAATCATTCTACCCAAAGTCTCATTTACACAGCTGGAGTATTCTTCTACTGATACATAATTTATCATTATATACTCATCTCCCATAAGTACTTATTACATATTAAATCAAAAGAAAGGGTCAGAAACGTGGTAAATAAAGAAGCTACCATTTTTATCTTGACATGTACTGATGAAATTCTTATCTGTGTATACACTAAGGTCAGGAATATAAAGCAAATATATCTATAAACCTAGAGATTCTCAGTTTATTATCAATGTAAAAACTTCTTCATGGATTTTAAGGGCAATTGGGACTAACATTAATTTTCATCCTAAATTCCAATTTTAAAATTCTGGTTATTGCTATGCAAGTGGCCTGGATAAATGGGGTTGGAATAATTTCTTCTTAGGTTAGGGCTGAGTAACATTAGAGAATACATTTGGTGCTGTAAAACTCAATATATGATCCTATTACTGATTACAATTTTAGAAGAACATTAAATATAGAACTCTGGGATATGGCTCATCATGATTTACATATTTCCCCTGTGTTCATTCTTACTTAAATTGGTTGTCTCATTTGGTATATTATAGGTATGATTTAAAATTTCAGGCTTTATAAATTAATATTATATTTGGTTTATTAATCCACAAAGTGATAATTTCCATAATATTATTTAAAAAACTAATCTAGGGGCTGGAGAGGTGGCTCAGCAGTTATGACGCTTGCCTGGCATATGCAAGTACACGGGTTCAAACCCCAGCACCCATGTACATAACTAAGTGAGCAACGAAGGCCATGTGAAAAAATAAAAATCGATTCTCTCTGTCTCTCTCTCTCTCACTCACTGTCCTTCTCTCTTTAAAAAAAAAAAAAATCTTGGTGGAGCAGTGGCTCAGCACTTATGCCAGCATTTGCCTGGCATTCGAGCGCACCATTTCGAAACCCAGTACCACTTACACAATGAAATGTCAAAGCAACAAAATCCATATGAAAAACTAAATAAAATTGATTCTCTCTTTATCTCATTGTCCCTCTGTCTGTCTTAAGAAATAAAAAGTTTAATGTCTAAAAAGGTATATATTAAAAAAAAATTCTTACAGAAGAAAGATAAGCACCCAGGACATTTTCAGAATTGCTTTGGAACAAGATAGCCTATGTTTAAAATACAATAATGTGAATATATTTGGTGCTACTCAAATGTACACTTTAAATGCTTAAGATGGTAAATTTTACGCTATGTTCTTTTTTCCCCAATTTTAAAACTAAGTTACTAGGCATAAGTATTTTAAGTAAATATGAGCTTTAGACTGGCAAGATACAACCAAATGGATTTTACATTTTTGTACATATGAAAAGCTTAAAGTAAATTAAAACAATATTAATTTATGCTTCTTTCATATAATCTGTATTAGCTTTACCTTAGTCTTCATTTGAATAATACAATGATGTTCATGATTCAATAGCTCATTCTCTTACTCGGAGTTACCAATGTATAGAAAAATATGAAATTTATAGCTAATATAATTGAGATAATTACAGTATTTACTCATGAAAATCATGTTTTCTTTGCATGCTTTGATTTAGAAAATAAACAAGAACATTTTTTCTTCTTTTACGTCCTTTTTCTCTCAGTTTTCTAACATTCTAATTTTATTTATAAACAGAACAATGAAATATTGAAAGATGTATGGTGGGGGGTAAGTGTCAAATTAATATCCCACAAAGAACTTTGGTTGATATATTAGAAGCAATATATGATACATCATAATGTGCTGTATAACTTTTTCTGAAAATATACCGTATTAAAATCCACTGTACCCAGACTGAAATACAATTGCATCAGAACACACACCATTCAGCAGTAAATATGTTCACTGTACTACCAGTATTGTGCCTTGGATAGTAGCATGTTATCCTCATAGAGATACTAGTGACCAAAGCAATGGTATAGAAAGAACAACATGAAATGATCCACTTTTATGATATTTATATATAGCATTGTTCTTTCTCATAAGCCTGATCAAGTTAAGTGATACTGAAAATGCTGTGTCTATAGAACAAAATCCAAACACTCTCACATAGAATTTGTAACTATCAATGAGGTTCTGTCATTTAACAAATTCTTTAGATTATCACAAAACAATTATACTATCATCTCAAAATATTTTTGTAGGAATGAAAATTATTTCTCTCATCTTTGTGTACAACTGTATCATATTTTATATTAATTACTGTTATTTTATCATTACTAATAGATTTCAGATATAATATATTACTTACAATTTAATCATTTGAAGAGAAAGTAACAACCATTTTCTTAATTGAAATATGGACTCCTAAAATATTTCAAAATCTCATTTTTGGTTTGAGTTTCAGGTATTTTTATTTTTCTCCACTAATAATAAAATAATAGTAACTATAACTTATGTTTCTTTTATTATACCTTAATCAGTACAGAAAATTAAGAAAATTTCTGGATAAATATGATTACAATATTTCACTTGTGAAATTTGTCAACCATTCTGAATTGGGGGGAGTTGTTTTGTACTTTAGTAGATAATGCACACTTGCATAGACTGAAACATGATTTGATAATATAAGCCATTGTTACCTTGCTTCAGTATTCATAAATCTAATGCTAATGTATTTTATGTCCATAAAATTCAGACATTGCATTCCTATTGTCTAATTTTCGCAATTTCATTATGAAACCCTCTAATATACTTTTGTCTTTGAACAAACTTCCATCTGATAATATGTACTGTGTTTCAACAAAAAATATACATAAGAGGTTAATTATGGTTTTAACACAAAATATGTGTATTAAATAATGTATCATTACTTATGAAATAAATGAATAAAGTTAGGACTTATATAAAAGTTCATATATTACACATA
>PVKS010005773.1:0-31228 GCA_004027875.1 Aplodontia rufa
CTCTTTTTCCTTTCTGACTAATCTTAGTTGGAAATCGTTTTCATTAGAAATTTGAATCACCATGCTAGCTTGCTTTTTTGGGCCACAGGCCTGGTAGAATTTTTGCAATCCTTTCACTTTCAGCCTGTGTCTATTTTTGAGTGTGAAATATGTCTCTTGCAGGCAACATATTGTTGGATTTTGTTTATTGACTTGCCCTTGTTTAAGGATTTAGGGTATCATTGGCATTTTCCTTTGAATGGAAAACATCCTTGAGAATATTCTGTAGTGCAGGATTTGTGTTCATGTACCTTGCTAGCTTGAGTTTATCGTTGAAGTATTTAATTTCCCCATCACATTTGAAGCTGAGTTTTGTAGGGTATATTATCTTTGGGTGGAAGTTGTTACTTTTCAACACTTGAAAGATATTGTTCTAAGCTGTTCTGGCCTTCATTGTTTGCTCTGAAAAATCCATAGTGATCCAAATTGGTTTGCCTCTGAATATGGTTTGGGGCTTTTCTCTAGCTGCTTTTAGAATTCGCTCTCTAATTTCTCTGCTATTCATTTTATATATGATATATCTTGGTGAATTTCTCATTTGATTAGGCCTATTTGGTGTTCTATAAGCATCTTGGATGTGATATTCCAGATCAATTGTAAAATGAGGGAAGTTCTCCTTTATGATTTCATTGAAAAGGCTCTGATGCCTCTTGTTTGCTGTTCAGAGTTTTCCTCCAGGTCAATGATTCTCAGATTATTACACCTAATCTCATGAAGTATAATTTGGAAGTTCTGATTATGTAATATAAGTTGCTTATCTTGTTTATCTTCTTTGAATTGGACAGTGTTTAGCTGATCTTCATTTTCCAATGTTTGTTCTTCAAGAGCTGAAGTTCTATTTCAGTAGAGTATACTCTGGTGTTGGTATCTTCCAGTGAAAATTTGATTTGGTTAACCGTGTTTTTCAATCCTGATATCTCTGCTACACCTCTTTTCAGAATGTCTATTTCTTTGTATAACTGATCTTTCATCTCATGGAATTGTTCCCTTATTTCCCTATAGAAGTTGTCTCTCATCTCTTGAAATTGTTCTCTGATCTCTTTCCTTATTTCATCTCTCAACTCTTTGATTGAATTACTAATCATAATGCTGATATAATATCTTTGGTTTTCATGTAAGGGTTCCTTAGGTGGAGAGCTGTGGGGTTGAGGATAGGAGTTATTTCCCCTTTTCCTCATTTTCTGAGTCAGACAGGGTGTCTTGTAGTTCAACCTCGTTATTCTTGGTGGAGTAATTGGAGCTTCTTATTGCTTTGCTTTATTGTTATGGGGAGCTATTTGGTCAGGACAGACCTAAAGTTGCCAGACCATTCTACGAGAACTTGAAAGGCTATAGGTTCAGATATTAGTCTGTTTTAACTAAAACAGATGTGGTGATGACTAGCTCCAATAGTAGCAGTTTTCTTTGAGAGAGCTCTCACAATGTGTTATGATAGCAAGCAAGTACCCATTTTTAAGAGTGTCTGTTTCTTCAGATAGCAGGGTCTCTGAAAGTGGAGAGAAGAAATGACTAGGAAGTCAAGGAGGTGAATTGGGGAGGTATAATAGAACACCTGCCTTAGAGTAAAGAGGAACAAGGGATTAGGGGGGAGTATGTTATTCTATTAGGAATAAGGAAAACATAGAAATGGGGTGTGGGTGGGGTTAAGACTTTGGGTGAGGATGAAAGAAAAACTCTAATATTTAGGAATTACCAGAGTACAGGGGAGGAAGAGGTTAGTATGGGGCATGGTTATCTTCACTCACCAGAGGTTGAGGCTATTTTGCTATCATGAAATGTTTTCCTGGTTGGAGCCCAATGGTATAGGGATAACAGTTGGGTTAAAGAAGACATAGAGAAAGTAGGAGCCAATCACCAATACATACACACGGATAAATATTTACATCCACCAACACCAAATTAAGTACTAATCATAAAGCAAAAAAGGATAGAAGAAAAAAAAAACAGATTGACGTTAAAAATTTAAAAATATTATACTTCATCCTGATCCCCATTAAAAAAAAAAAAAAAAACCCAAGAGGCACATGAAAAACAACACAAAACTAGTTGTGAAAGTTCTGAGTTTTTGCCCCCTAGGTCAGCAAGTATGTACCATGGGCTGATGTGTTCAAATCTGTCATCTAGCTGGGACTTCTTCACAGTTGAGCTTGTTGGGGAGAAGCAGTTTGGATAAATCTGGTGATCTGGATTTTTACGGAGCATCTCCTCAAAATTTTCTATTGCAAATGAGTATAAGAGCCTGCCTTCTCACAATTTTTGTGAGGATAGCTTTCAGCTCCCCCTGGGCGGTAATCCTGACATGATTACTTTCTGCCTGTCCACACTCTAGTATTTCTTGGGCCTGGGACTCAGAAGCTGTAGACAATCTAGTTGATCCTAGTGTAGATGTGTGGGTCTCTGACTGATCCAAGGAGAGTGGCCAGCATGAAACTTGCTGCCTGAGGATCACTGGCAACCCACTCTGTGTGACTTATGATCTTCAGAAGTCCCAAGAGCTGCTCTGTGTGTTTGACACAAACCCCAGAAGGATTGTCCAGATTTTGCCAGTGCTTATGTGGTTCTCTGTTGCAAGCACTATGGGGCACCCACCTGGAGAGGTCAGGGCCTATGTAGCATTGGCTATGCACAGGGCTCAGATGCTTAGGGGAAGCCCATGCTGTCCCTTTTATTCAAAGCTTCCTGAGGTTGATATCGGACCTTGCCTTGTTAGAGAGTTACAGGTCACTTTTGCAGAGGCTGAAGCAGACGATTCCATTGAAAAGGATGAGCCCTACTGCAGCAAGCTCTGTTCACAGACTCCTACTATTTGGGTGTGTAGAGGGGCGGGCAGAAGGTCTCCCTCTGAGAGGTTTGTGAGCTGGAGAGGGGATTCACAGTTCCCATACAGCTGCCAAGGCAGACAGTGGGGGGGAGGGCAGTAACTTCTCCCTTTCTGATTGTGGGGACTGAGGCACCAAGTCACTGTTGAGCAACCCAACCTGTTCTCACACACTGGTGTGAGCAATTAGGATAAAGGACTTGCAAATCAGCTCTTGTAAACCATTGGTAGGGGTGGAGAATTGTCCACTGTGATTGAGTTTAAAGATCTTGTGTCGAATACTCTCCTCCCCCAGCTCCGTCAGCAGTGACCAGAGGTGGAGAGGGAACTCCCAGCACTACACAGCCCCCTTTGGGAGATGGCCAGATCTTGGGGAGATAGATTCTGGTTTTCTGACCTTGGCGGCTGAGGCACCAAGACCATTTTTGCTAAGCAACCAGACCCGCCCTCAGGGAAAGCTCACAGTGGCGAGCTGGATGCTGCGGCTCACACGAACAGCTGTAAGTTCGCTAATGTGAGCAATTAATTCCCAGAGCTTTATACAAGATCATGTAAATTTAGAGCAATCAGTTCAGGGAATTCGAGGTTGGATTAGGGTATTTGATTAGGAAACTAGCTCCGTTTCCTCTCCTCTGGATTAGCTCCCCTCCCCCCAGGTGTGGGGCTGATTGAGCTGGAGCCACAAACTTCATCCTTTATATTCATTAATACACCACACTATTCCTTTGGAGTTAAAAAATTAGCAGAGGGTAATGTTCCCCCACACTGGGAGTTTTGTCCTACCATGGGAATCCGGGTGCTCTCCTGCAGCATGAGGTGATTCTCAGGAGCATCGCGGAGTCACTGTCGGTGGGGTGGTCACCATCTTGGGGTCTCTATAATTCTATGTTTAAGAAAAGGAGAATATCTTTAAGCTGACATGGCCAAGGTAACTGTCTCTGTGTACTGCTTCTTATATTGCCCTTAAAGTTGTATCACTGGCATGACTGAATCGTGGTATGTGCTACTTTCCAGTAGTCAAATTCTAAATATCTAGAAAGTTTTCATTCCAGCTGTGTGTTTGTCAGTTTTTTTACTTTATTTTATGTTTTTATTTTGTTTTGTTTTGTTTTTTTCCATCATGACCAAAATAACAACAAGAACAACTTAGAGTAGGGAAAGTTTATTTTAGTTCAAGGTTCCAGAGGTTTGGTCCATGGTGGGTTGACTCCATTGTCCTGGGCATAAGGTGGTGCAGCATATCACCATAGAAGGGTGTGGTGGAGAAAAGCTTGGCATCCAAGGAGCAGGGGGAGGGGAAGAGGTTGCAAGGAAGATTAGCCCTTTTAGGGCCAACCTGCCTATAGTTATCATTCAAACTAGGATGGACTGATTAGGTTATAGATCCTGAAATCTGATCATTTCATCTCTAAATCTTCATGAATTAACATAGGAGATTTTGGGGGACATTCCATATCCAAACCATAGCAATCCTTTAAAACATTGGTATCTTGAAATTAGCCATAGGAGTATTCATACTCTAAATAATGGCAAATAGGATTCATCCACCCAGGAAATTGGTTTATCAGTAGACCACTGATTGTATTAGTTCTTGATGTTATCGTTTTCATCTTATGCTCTTATTAGTTTCAAAGCAGCCTGCCCTATACCCTTGCTTACTTACATCATAGAGATGTCAATAAGCATAGACATGCCTTGAGGGTCTGGAAATTTTTCACGTAATTATTCTCTTGGTCACAAGAAACACTCTATCTACCCCAACTGGTGGGTTTTTAAGAAGTCCCAGTAAAGCTTATGCATGACTTTGGGAAGCTGTGAGTTGTTATTCAACTGGTATTAAACAAATTCTGACACATCTGATGAGCTCTTCACTGCAGGTTAGTCAAACAATGAAGTGTTAATTCAGACAGCATCAACAGAATGTAGCTAAGTTTTGGCAAAAGAGTAATTCTTCTAAAAGTGGTAGCTATCAAGACCCTTGTTACCAACTGATGCTTGATAACATTGTCTATTTTTATCCACCTTGCCTCCATCCTTATCCATTTTTCTTTTTATTTAATTTTAAAACTAAAGTTGACACATTCTTTCCCTATATTAGCAAGTGCTGAAAAATTAAAAATGTCATTGTGTTTTCTTTCAAAAATTTAACACTTTCCTAATACAGTATGATGATTTTATATATTTTAAAATTGAAATCTGCAACATAGATTTTCTCTCTATCTCACCCACTGTTATTTAGTCACAATTGCTTTAAAATTACTGACAATGAGAAGCAGGACATGGAGAAACCGGAACTGGGCATCTGTGTATAGCCAGCTCCTACTAAGGGTCTGGGTACTCCTGCCACTCCAGTTTCAAGAGTCAGGAAGATCAGTAACCTGATCTGAGGTAAGGCTAGCATTCTGACCTGAGTCCTCAGCCTTAACCAAAGTTGACTCCTCTACTGCTCGGGTTGGAATGGAGTGTGTTAAACTGACGTCTACCTGATACTTCTGCTTCTAGGAAACTAAATCACCAATGCCTTCATCCCTACTCGGCATGGGGTTTTGGGACAGGGAAGTCTCATATTTGGAGGGCATAGGTTATCTCACATGAAAGAACACAAATTTAGATTTGTGTTTTCACTATAATACAAAAAAATCAGCATCTTTGTTTCTCTGCTTTATTATCAGAGAGTGTACGTGTGTGTGTGTGTGTGTGTGTGTACATACACCAGAGTTCTAGGTGGAACTGGTTACTCTTTTGTTACAACAGCATTGAAGTTTGATTTCCTCCTTCATTCATTCTAGATTGTCCCCCTTCTCCACAGGTGTTGATACATATATTTGGCCTGAAAATATTTCATAAAGAGACTGGGAAGCCTTTCCCAGGTCTTCCCATTGTTTCTTGGACATTCTTCCTCCTGTTTCACTATCAGCTTGCATTTCTTGATACATATAATAGCTTCCTTTTTAAATCTAGAAGTGGAGAAGGAGAAAGTGTGGATGAGGAAGTAGGTGGAATGGATTTAAAATTGAGAGGATGACATTATGCCTACTCATTGTTTGACACTTAGTAACAGGTTTGAACCTTCTTAGTTAATACATGAAGGCTAGACATGTGTGGATCATTGTGAATGGTAGCCCTAGACTAAACCATGCAAGGATAATTGTCAACCAAGGCATACTCCTTTTCATAACCTTAGAGAGATTTTGTACTTCTTGAGGAGGCAGCAAATCAAAAGGATATATTAGAAATATTTTTTTCTGCCTATATGAAATGGAGGGGGTTATAAGTGGTTTTAGCCTCATGCTAAGGGTATACCATGAATCCTGAACTTGTATATACACATATTATTAGTTTGAAATTCAGAAAACTTAAGTTTCTAAATGAGAAACCTGTACTTTCCTTTTTCTCACATTCCTAGTTAGCTTTTCTCAGCCCTCAGGGTCCTCTCAAAAAGGCCTAATGGCTATGGTGGTTAATCCTTGAAAATGTTTTTCATAGAAAAAAGGAAGCATTAGGGAAAAAATAAATCCATTATACTATTTTAAACTTTATTATGCTTTGTGCAAATATATTTTAAAATATTAATAAAGAGTGTGACTTTCCAAAATGAAAGTGCTTATACATTTGAAGTGCCTATGTGTTTGGAAATATGGATATAAAAAACGATTAACAAAAGCATATCTGAGAGTCACACCCATTTCCTGCAGAATTCATATTGACTTCTTGGTTAGTCCTCTGTTCTTTGGCGTTCTACTCCTTGAAGCACAAATACATTTTATAAAATATTATTATTATTACAGATTAGAAAGTTTTTAAATTTTCCTGTAACATAGAGGAGATATTTTATAAATTAAAATTTATATCAGATTTTTACATGATTTTAATTAGTAGTATAAGAGAGATGTGTCACCCTTTAAATAAATCTCTTGCCTGGAAACAAATGTCTAAATATTGTATACTGAATTAGGAGATGATCTCTTTTGTAAAAATTTTTTGTCAAGCTATTTATAGTGGAAGCTGCAATATCATCCATTGCTTCTTTTCAGGGAGCATTGCCCCACTTAGAGTTGTCAGGGATTGTTTGTACATAATTCCATCCAAAAGAAATTTCCCTCAGTCAAATTTATGGTCTTTTCCGTGACAGCTCATGTGTATTGACTGATTCACATTTGGGATTAAATGTTTAGCATCTTGTGTCCTTGGGAACACCATGAGCCACTTCAGTTTCCAAAGAGTTGGTTTTAATAGCACTTCTTCCTTTGTTCATTCCTGATGGCCTTGATCCTCCACAGGTGTTGATACAAAGCAAATTAAGCTTCTTTCATTCAAATCTCTGTCTCAGATTCTGCTGACAGGAAATGAAAAGCAGCCTGAGACAATTGTTTCAAGGAGTTGATGGGGATTGGGTTCAAGGAAACAGAGTATAAAAGATTTGGAGCTTGTTCTCCTGCCAGCCGGCGGAAAGTGTGTACCTCATTATGAGTACGGGTGGTGGATGAAATGCTGATGTTCCCTAGCCTACTGATGATCACCAGTGGTGAACTGGAATAACTTGCCAGTAAAAGGGAATGGTTTGATGAGCTCAATAACTCAGATGTTTGAGATGCTTCTAGAAAGCAATGAATATAGGACCACGGAATTTAATGACTGATAATGAATGTCATATATTTATTGGAGAAAGTTTAAAAAGAAGTTAAATGTGATTAATCTCCAATTTAAAGTTAAATGTGGAAGTCAGAGATTCTCCTTGGTAGAATATAAAGAGATTCTCATTTTCTATAGCCTGATATAAGAAGTTGAGAATCAGATGAAGGACTTAGTTATAAAGGTAGCAGAGCTCTAGGGAAGAATGAATTATTTGCATCAATAATTCTGCCAAAGTCAGAATCTTGACTGTGAAGGGAGTAGAACACTAAGTCTTGAGATGAGGATGTTATATCAATGCATCCAGAAAACGTCAGTCTATATAACCCTCTGTATGTTCTAAGTCTTCAGAAGCAGTCCACTCTTTCATATTAAAAATTAATCTTTCCTTCTTGCTTAAAGACAGTGCATGTTTTGTCTTACCATGTAGAATCCACTCCCTTAGAATCTACTCTGCCTCCAGTCCTGGCCAAAGATTTTAGTTGTGGAATAATCCAGTCACTTATATATTAGGCCTGCTGCTGAAGAATCAAAGGGACTAAACACCATAGGAAACACAGGGCTGAGTTAACAAGCACTGGAAGGAACCATGCATGAATGGGACCAGCAAACACTTTCCCGTGATTCAGATAGCACAAACTGGCAAGGATGACAAAGACCTATGCTAGCACACTGCTGGGTGGGCTTTTGAAAGCTGAGAGCAAGTGATGACTTTCACTGAGTGAGATACAAATGCCAAAACTTAAGTGGCAAATGGTTAAAGAAAGGATCAAAATACTCAAAGCAGTCAGCCCATTGGAATTGAATAGACTGCCTAATACCTGAAAACAATTCAGATGACTATTATTCAAGAGTCTAAATGAAGAACATTTTGTTTTCTACAGCAGTAGAGTGAGGTAACCAGAGGCACATTTGCATTATTGTAGAATAAAAGCTATTTGAATGGAGAATGTCAAGTAGAAGTCTTTGAAACTGTTCCTGAAGCGAAGATAGTAAATCAAGAAAATGTTGTATGAACTTTGCTATAAAAGATGCAGGGGTGGTAGTCCTCATCCTAGCCTCCATTTATTTTAATGGCAATCTACTGAACCACCCAAAAAAATCAGAAAAATTCTGAATGATGACAGTGAAGTACCACTGACGTAACTACATGTAAGTTGAATATTTCTTATTCAAAACTCTTTGTAAGTTAGAAGTGTTCCAGAGTTTGGAGTTTTTCAAATTTGGTGATATTTGTATGCATGTTGCTGGTTGATAATCTCCAATCTGAAATCTGAAAGGCTACAAAATATGAAACTTTTCAAATGCCCATATGATGCCCTAATTGCAGGAGCTACCCCAAATATAACAACATTTTAAAGAAAGTCACAAGAAGAAAATGCACTATGATAAGCTATATTGAAGCTTGGAGCAAAAGGAAAAAATCAATAATAATGATCCTGTCTTTATTAATAACATGTATTTTGCTCATCATGGATTATTTCATTAATTTAACTTTAAAATATTATTTGGAAATATTTATCTTAATTACTAAGTTTTTGTGTTTAACTCAATTTTGTGTCTAATGCACAAATCTTACTTTATCCTGGTCCTAGCTTTCTTTAACATTGCCTCAGGGACTTATTCTAATTTCATGAGCCACAGTTCTGATGGATTTATTATTTCCAGTTCCTATGAAGAGAATCAGAAGTACATGGTCACATGTGATATACAAAGATATACATTTAGAATATTATTCCAGGGATATGTTATTCTCTTACTGTATGTCATAATACAACCTGAATGGAATTAGTTGGACAATCCATATAATGACCAATTTGCCACCTATTTCAATAGCATTATATTAAGTGGACCAGATGAGGTAAAAATATGTATGTTGGTGGCTTTGCTAAAATGCAGGTAGTCCAGAGTTTGGGAAATAAACTCTATAAAAAATAAAGGAACTTTAAATATCAGCAAACTTGTAGCAATTTAGTGGTATTCTATAAACAGATTATTTCCATAGTAAAGGACAATTTATTTCATCTTTCCTCTCCCAACATTAAGACAAGAACATAATTCATGGTGAACAAGTGAAATGGAAAGCCAAGAGCTTTGAGGTGAACACAGAGAAAGGACTATTCAGAAAGTTCTGGCTATGGCACAATTAGCCTTGCCACATGGACTCTTTGCTTGAAGGCAACACAGCAGACTCTGTGATATTAGACATGTCAGTGGTAGGCAAAAATCACCTTGGAGGGTTATGGCATGACCCAAAGGGAGAACTATAATGTAGACACTTTAGTTTTCTGGAGCAAGTATATGCCATCTGCAGCAGAAAACTATATTCTATTAGATAAACAGCCATGACATGCTAGGGGTCTTGGTAGATACAGAACACCTAAATGGACATCAAGTAACCATGCAGAGTTGCTTTCTGCCAAACTCATCTAGTCATAGGTTGACCAGGCCCAGTGACAATTAATCATGCCAGCATCAGGCATGAACAGGACCAGAGGGCACAAGTAAGCAACACAAGCAGGTGGCTCAGATTCCATGTCATCTACCACTGTTGCATTGGCACCTCACACTTAGCACTTAGGATGTACCTGCTGTGTATGGAAAATTCATTATGAATAGCTAAGGGAGGAAGAAAAAGGCTAAGCTTAAGTTATTGATGAGTTGGTTTGGAATCCCAGCTAAAATGGAATGCATGTTGATATAAACAAATGGAAGGATGTGCCTGAAAGAGGCGAGAAGAAATTCACCCAGTGAGAATAATTTTTAGCGGGGCACATATAGAAGAAAACTGACCTGAGGTTAGCACATTTCTGCACTCATGGGCAGTGATTGATGAATCAGAGGATTGACCAGTGGTTTAAAAGAAGAATTATTTTAGAGTTTAGAAAAATATTTCTGAGAATAAGATATATAGATAGACCTATAGGAGTGGCAAGAAATGCAAAAAAATGTGTAATGCATTATAATTTTTGTGATAAATCATTCACAATAGAAGAAATATTAAACAAGCAAGTATATAAGGTACTTGGCCAGTTGACATCATTTAGATTTTGTCATCAGTCACTCTGTTTAGCAAACTGAGAACATAAATAGAATAATGGCACAGATGCTGATAATGAATGGCTCAATAGCATGAGTTCCCATTCAGCAACTGATCTTGCTACTGCTACTGCCAAATATACAATCTGACAGCAACAGAGCACATTGTTGAGCCCTTTACAAAGAACCTTCCCTTAAGGACAGCAATAAGCTATTTGGTGGCAAAGTGATTCCATCAGATCCTTGATGCTCAAAAAAGGGCAGCAATTCATCTTGACTGATGCTGACATATGCTCCAGGTGTACGGAAATGCCTTATCCAAGCTCCACTATCCAGGGGTTTATGGTTTATTTGTTTCACAAACATAGAATTCTCTTACATCTTGTTTTGGATCAGGGGGACATACTTTCTAGCCCACTAGTGTGACCGTGGGTATATGGCAACTTGATCATGGTATTATCATATCCCATAACAACCTGGCTAAGCAATGGAATGGTCATTTGAAAGAGTATCTGAGGTACCAGGTTAGATATTGAAATTCCATTATCTTAAATGTAGTATGTACTATAAACCAACAACCATTATATGGTGCTAATCCAGTGAAAATTCATGCATCTGAGAACCAAGTACTTGAAAGAATTGCCCTATATAACATTGCTCCTAGTAATGCATTTGTGGAACTTGCATTTCCTATTCCCATAACTTTTTACTCTGGGTCTAGAGGCCCTAATTCCTAGAAAGATAATGCTTCTACTAGGAAACATAGCCTAATTATTTTGTCATTCTTTTGCCAGCAGTCTACAAAGCATAAAAAGAGTTACATCCTGATAGGGAAATTGATACACAACACAAACAGAGATACTACTGATGCTATACAATAAGTATAGTAGCAAAAGATGTGTTTTGCATCCAGGTGACATAATAGGCCATTTCTGGTGCTCCTGTTTTAGTCAGTTTTGCATTGCTATGACCAAAAAATCTGACAAGACTAACTGAAGGAAAAGTTTGATCTGGCTTATTGGTTTCAGAGGTTCAATCCATGGATGGTGGATTCCAGAGTTCTTGGCCTGAGATGAGGCCCCAGTGACCTAATACTTCCAGCCATACTCTATGTGCTTGCATTTGCCACCCAGTTAATTCATACCAGTGGATTAATTCAACAATCAGGTTATGCCTCTCATAATCTAATCACTTCACTTCAGACATTCTTGCATTGTCTCATGCATGTGTTTTTTGGGATGCCTCATATCTAAACAACATCAACTGCCTTGTGCAATTTTGAAAGTAAATTGGCAATTATATTAGCAACTACCTGAGTAGGCAGAGGATTAGGAACGCCTGCCTATCAGGCATAAAGTGTGAGGATCTAGGTCACCAAGTAAGCCTCTTATCAACAGAAGTAAATCTAGAATAGGTAATGGACAAGGGAAATGACATCAGTTGTTGTCTCCTGACCAAACACAGAAGCAGGAGCTATAGAAGCTCTCACTAACCTTCCCAAGATTTCCTAGAAAAGCAAACTTTAATCCTGAAGTAGCTGCTCTTAAGTGAGGTGAATGGATCATCTGCAGTAGGTGGATTTAAAAGGCACAAAGAAGTGACAGTAGGAAGTACCCCTGGTGAATTGCTCAGATATCCTTTTAATAGTCAATCTTTTATTACTCTTGTTGCCAAGTAGCTTGACAGCTAACAATGGTGCGGAGAGTCCCTGCCCAACATTTGCCCTCAGCTTGAGCCTGTTGATTGACCAATGTGGGGGTACAAAGCGTAGCTTTGTTCCCTGAGTTGCAGAGAACTCTGAGAGGACACAGAAGCTCCCTAGCAACCCAGTGGGTCTATGAAGCAACTGTGCCACATTAAAACTCCCTGTGCCTAGTCTGACTCCCCTCAATTACTCAGAGATTCTGTTCTAAGAATATACCCCCCAAATTTCCCTGCACATAAATGTCAGAGGCTCAAAGTTTACTTTCTGAAGCTGATCTTATAGGTTTCCTTCAAATTACCAGGATTTACTTAATGTAAAATATGTTTTAAAAAGTTTTACACTGAAATGTTTAAAAGTAAATATATTGGACAATCTCTGTATACTTTTTTTTTCTAGCTTTCTTTACTGTTTTTTTTTATTTTTTTTATTTTATTATTGAACAAACTTACAAGATTTTAACAAAATAATATAAAATGTGTATATAATGTGTAAATATTCTGGATATTGCAATTATCCCCAGGAGTGCCCCCCCAATTACCCTTCCTTATCCCTCCCTTCCCTTTCCCTTTATAACTCTAAAAAAAGTATTAGATTGTAAAGCATTACATCTTATACTTTTAAAACTAACTTCTCCATCATTTTTTACATCTGTTTCTGTTTGTTTTCCTTTTATCAGCTTCAGTTAACTTCTGATATGAAAAAAATGAAGTTTAAGAGGCTGAATTTATTTCTTGGCCTCACCAGTTGCCAATGTTGTGAACTCAGATAAAATAAGATTCTCTGAGTAAGAGCTGATTCATTTGTTAATTGAGGAAATTGAACTGGTGATTGATTTTTTAAAAGCATCTTGCAGCTATGAAGCTAAATATTTTCCTTTTCATCAAGCTTTATGTTTGAAGTCACATTGCAATTTAAGATTTACATTTATTGTATGTGAAGGAAAAATACCAAAGAATGCCTGAATCTTACAGGACAGGGTTTTGGTCATTGTACAAATGGGTACACATTTCATGCACACTGTTTGATAATGCTAAGATGATGCTGATAAGACAAAGAGAGGCTTCCCATGGCATATGACTGGCAAAATACCATGTAACAATGATGCAAATAATTCATTATATTCTTCAAGCATCTGCAGTGTTTATGATATGAGAATTTGTAGACATGACTGAATTCATGATTCCTTCATTTAGCAATTACTTACTGAGTGCCTATTTTATGCCTGGACTATACTAGGCTCTGGGGATACAAAAATTAATACAAGGATCCTAGTTCTTGAATTGTTGAATCTAGCACTAATATAACAATGCAAAGATCTGCTTTGCTTGAGTATAAACAGAATGCTGTGATGAATTTTGCAATGCTCTAACAAAGACAGGATACACTTCATCTACAAGGATTGACTGTCAATCAGTTTGAGTATGTGTGCATTTTAACAAAGGCTAACTGATTATTCTATCATAAGTCAGCAGGGTACTTTCTTGCAACCAACAATTGTTGTTGCTTTCATTAGCTCTGTTGTTCCAGCTCTGTTGGGTCATCATAAGCCTCTCTTTACAGCAGACCTTATATGGCTTCTATTTAATGTGTATATCATAGTCTTATTGAAACTGGGGAAAGTCCACTAATTGAAAGCAATATTTCTTAGACTTGAATTTTGATTTGAGGTTGGACAGTTCCTAAGTGGTTCAATGTAACAGAAGGAAAAGGTTGCTGAAATAAAGGGGAAGAGAAAGCTATGGGGAAGATTACAAAGAAAAGGAGGAATTATTTTATGAGTAGATATAAGTTACACAGTACGGAAACTGATAGTTTGCATGATCTGCTGCATTTTCTACCTCCTTTTCCAAACCAATGCACAAAGTGTTCCCAGGCAGGTAAAAGGAAGAAGCTACCTGACCTGAAGTTAGCAATGCTTTCTCCCATTTCCTGAACTCCCCTCCCACTGGTATAGTAATTGTATGTGACTGTAGGAATAATAGTTGATGGGGGCAGGTATTGGACATGACTATAGAATTGTTGCTGATGGGTCTGGTTCCCTAGGAATGCTGGTAAAAGCAGAAAGAAGTTCTCACGAATGGGGTGGAGGTAGGTGGATGGAGATTTGTGTGATTTTGAGATCAATGAAGGAGGAAAAGAAGGTTATCCTGGATTGGAGGATAACAGAGGTCAACAAACCCTAAAGTAGCAAAAGAATCATGATTGCTCATCCAAATGAAGATAATCTTGACAGTGAAAGCTGGCAAAAAAATAATTAAAATTAATTCATGTTTTGAAATGTTTATGGATACTTACAGCCTTTATAATATTGCTTGGCCTTTAAAACAGTATAATTTGAAAACTTTCATGTGTAAAAATAAAATTATTATATACCATGTATATTAAGGGTAATTTATACAAACTTCTTTTTATTATTTGAACATTATAGTTAACATATGCGTAAGTTATGCTTAGTACAAATGGTATCATATATTTTAATCCACTTCTGTCACTAATCAGGAGTTATTGAAATTTTTCTGAAATTTCATTTTTAAATCATCTTATTAATTAATTAAAACCCCTATAGTCATACCTTCCAGGGACTATTATTTTGTATGTCATAATATGTTTAACTGAGGAAATAACTTTTTCTATATGAAGCGAGGTACATGCAACTTGAAAATATTCTGCTCTAAAGAGTCTATTCTCAATTCTACTTCTTTTCATATTGAAATTTATCATTATTTCAGAACAAATATTTTCACAAGTACTATTTGCCTCTAATCAGAAAACTTCCTTCAAAATGTATTTTTAAAGATGAATGTTTTGAATTAAATTTTCACTATTCATAATTCATCTAACTGTTTTGTCATATTCACATCCATGTTATATTTGGCAATCTCAGTTCCACTTCGGTTCGGTACAGAAATTTTCAAATTAAAATAAAACTTCCATGAAATATCACTTTCATGAATTAATACATTCCAAATTACAAAATGGAATTCCCAAAGTTATATACACTATTTATCTTCTTTTAATGTTCAATTATTTCCTTGCTTCTGTAGGGTAAATTTTAATGTCTTTTTGCGTGCCAACTTTTAATAATTTTAGTTTGCTAAATGCTTTAAACTTGGGAATTCCTGATGATTCATTTGTTGAATAAAGTAAATTTTGTCAATTGACCTTGAAGGAAAATACAGTTAAAACTTAGAAATCTTACTTACAAACACACATAATATCACTGTAGGAAAATTAGAACAAATTACAAATAGTTATTCATAAATTCAAGTATTTTAAATTTGATCAATGCTGGGTGAGAGTACAGAGGGCACACAACACTTTTTAAGTTCATTTTTGCTACATAAGTTTCTTTCTTTTGTAAGATTTCCTTCCCCTTAATAAATGATACTCATTCAAAATTTGAATTCATACAATAAGGATAAAATAATGAAATGAGTCTTCAATTCTGAGCTTTTAAAATAAATTTTAGTAAAAATAATGTAGTTAATATTACACTGATTGAAATTCCACAGTCCACCAACTACTCTTCCTGCTCCAGGATGATGCTAGACTTGTGAGTAATAGGTAGTGCTAAGACAACAAGGAGGGACTTGTATTTTCTGCTCTATTAGAGTCATTGTTAGTGTCCATAAATCCAGTCACATATGGCTCTGCCTCCATAATGTGTGTGTGGTTTCTGGAACTTAATCCAGAAATGCTATCAGTGTGCTAGGGTCTGTGCCTACCCTACTGCTAGGATTGATTATGTTCATATCTTCTCACTTCTATATTCAATGTCTTTGGTTTGGTATCTTCAAATTATTCACATGAGAACTATTTGCATTATAGAAAACGCAAATGTTGAAAGACCTATTTCCCCACCCAAACTCACACATGAGAGCTGCTTATTAAACATTTATCAGCATCCCTATGTAAAAACACATACAGCCTTCCTAAGCACAGTGGGGATTTGTTTCTTTCTGAGGATTCTCTAATTGGAAAGGTCTTCATAGTAGAGTAGTCCTTAGTCAAAGTGAATCACACATCCTATTCTGGCTAGGACAATCCTGGTGAACACTTGCTGTTTCAGAGTCCTGTTTTGTTAGGCACTTGGCCCTGAAATGCACACTTCCATAACAATCATGAATTACAAATAAATACAATAAATAGTTGCATTGAAATCAGCCAGGTTAGTTTGGTAGAATATCACATTCTAATTCCAACTTCTGCCGTGATTTTGCCCAGTAGTATGTTAAAACTCATGCTGTGATCAGACTTCTATCTTAACATACTGTTAAATAAAAAAGACCTTGCAATACCCTGTACTCTTTCCCTACCCCTTACCACATACACCCGATTTATCTCTTTCTTTCAAGGACGGTATGCTAAATGTTTTTCAATGATAGTATGAAATGAATTAACACAAGAGCAGGTTTAGGGTCAGCTACCTTCATATGGCCTTGGGTAGTGATGGAAAAAGTGGTCCACATTGCTGCCCCTGTTGGACACTGTGTAATAGTGTTCTATGGTATCAAGCAGTAATTCAGATAGGGAGCAGTGTCACTGTATTTTATTTTTTAGAAATTATCCTAACAGAGAAAATATCTTTAAGCTTTACTGAAATGGGCTTTTTCAAAGAACTGAAATTCATCTTTGGCTTCTGGGTTCCAGTCTTTGCAAAAGTACTTCAGTGTTGTGTGCAAAATTCATACTTACTCAATCCTATACTAAAATATTTTTATATCCTGATAACTTAGGGAGAAAGGCTTCAAAAATAATAATTTCATAAAGTATATATTAGTCATCATGGTCCTAACTTCATCAAAACAGATATAAAGCAATTGGACTTTATATTAAAAATCTAAAGAAGAATCAGGGTTTTTTTTAAGGGTATCAACTAAGATGTATTAATTTTCTAAACCTGCTGCAACAAATTACGACAAGCAAGCTTAGTAGCTTAAATCAACCTGAATTTATTTATTCCTTACAATTTTCAACTTTGGAGATTCAACGAGGGTTTCAGTGAACTAACATCAAAGTGTCAGCAGGGATATGTTACTTTGCAGGGATGCCAGGAAAAAAATCATTTCCTTGCCTTTACCAGCTTCTGGAGACCCGCTGCATTCCTTGGTTCCTGGGTCCCATTCTCTAGCTTTGAAGCCAGCAAGGTGGCAGAGCTTGGTCATTCACCCATAGTAGTCATTTGTCCTGCTTTCTGACCACAGGCTATAAAGATGCTCTGATTAAAGACACATCTGAATAATACAATAATCCAGGATCATCTCCCCACTTCAAGGTTCTTTACTCAATCACATTTGAAAAGTGCTTCTTGCCGTATTGAGTAGCATTTCCACAGGTTCTGGGATTAGGCTGGAGACATCTTTGAGGAACCATTTTTTGCCTACCACAATAGGTGGTATTTTTTCAGCAAATAATATGCTATGTTAGTAAGTGAGTCTGTAGGGTTCAATCTTCTATCACTGTCCTAAAAGAATAGGAAAAAAAAGTTGCCTAAATTTGGAATGAATTTAAGAACAATAAGTTACAATCAAGTGTCAACATGTTTTTTAATGCATGTATAATATATACTACTTTCTCACATAGCATCAAGATGAAAGTATAGTCAAATATAAATTCCAATGCTGGATAATTTTTTTCATTACTGCAGCTCCTTGAAGCATTCGTTCATGGTGGCCAGATGTCTATTGTTAAGTTAGAAATTAATTCTGTAATTGTTTAAAAAAAGGGGGCTTGCTTTCCAAGGCCACACATGTGGCTCAGGTGCATGTCAGTGGATCTGCTGTTAGTTTCTCTAATTAAAGCCAGGATCCTGGATGCACATACATTTCCCCCTCAAAGGCTGAATGCCCACTCAATTAAATGAAAGAAATAATCACTGAATGGAGCTCCCTTAAATCTTGGCCAAATAATGTGTAAATTTTAATACAAAGATTACTTCAAAGGTAAACATAAAGGGGTATATATATATGGTCCAATTTTGTTCTAATTTTAATAGAAGTACTTTGATCCAACTTAAAGTTAAATGTATATAACCAATCAATACACACACAAGAACAGTTCTGTTAAATATTTGTGGACAAATACAAACTTTAAAATATGACATATATGCAATTTTAGGAAAGTGTTTCTCAAGAGTGAATTTCTTAATATTATCTTATATGATTATAGGAAAGAATACTTGGAAATAGAAATTATGCAACACAATTGAAAACAAGGGGATGATCTTGTATAAGTGGATGGAAGAAATGTGGAAAACATAAAATCATGAAAGAAAATCAATCCATAAAAGCATAAAAAAATTTAATTGAGCATACCAAATAAACTTCACTCACAGAAACTATAATTTTACTACCTCTATCTTGACATACTGGGAATAAAAAAAATCTGCCTTTATGTAACTAATACTCTGAATGAAAATAAATATTAAGCATAATAAAGTGGTCATTTAACATATCAGACCCACTAAGAGATTAACAATAATAGCATAATAAACTAGTACAATATGTTTCAATAAAAGCTATGTAAACACAGTCTCTCAAAATGAAAAAATCATTTAAAATTAAATTTGAAAATATTGTTTTTAATATTTCATTTCATTTTAAAAACTCTTTATATTGGTCTTTGCTTTCTAAGACTATTATAACCAAATACTACAGAGTGGATATCTTAAAACAATAGTTATTTATTCTTCTCTTAAAGTTCTCATAAATCAAGATGTGATCAAGACCATGTTCCCCCCAAAGCCTCTAGGGGAGGGAACTTCCTTTTTTCTGTTTCCTGGTGGCCCCAGGCATCCCTTAGCTATGACAGTGTGATTCTATTCTGCCTCTGTTTTCACAGGGCCCTCTTTTCCCTAAGCTTATCTCTTTGTCTTATGAAGACTTGTCACACTTAATTAACAGCCCATCCTCCTCTGGAATGACCTTAACTAACTATATCAGCACAACAATATTTCCCAATAGGGTCACATTCTAAGGTGCTGGACTTAAGATCTCACAGTAGGTTTTAAGGGATGAAGGAATTCAACTTCATAACTGTACCACAGTATAAAAAGCCTCTTTTGAAGAGGCTTCAGGAAATTATCAACTTAAAACCAACCTGAACATTTCTATCTCATTATTTAATGGAGTAAAAATTAGCTTAAATGACTCAATCTATGTTCACACTGGCTCACAAATCAAAATTTCTGGTTATTATATTACAAAAAAAGCTTTGATATTCTTTTAGTGAATGAGTAAAATTGAACATATTTTATCATTTATATCATTAAGGTTTGGTATATATTCAATAAAGGAATGAAGGTATTGATAATTGTGGCCAGATTCTAGATTTATCTCTCTACTCAAATTCCAATTGTGAATAAATAACTGCAGTAGCTCTTGCTCAACTTGCATAAGAAATAGGCATGTTTTTAGTGCTGTTTGGTCTGCTCCATGAACTTGATAATATACTAAATAGTATAAAAATTATGTGTGTGCATGTGGTTGCCTCAAATGCTTTGTGGAACAAGGAAGGATATGCATGAATAAATAAACAAAACAAATGTACACTTTGAAAGTCATCTTTCTTAATTCAAGCAATGCACAAGGTGTGATAGATTTTTATTAGAGAAAACTATACCAAGATGTGACTGTTAAAATTGACTATTTTTTGGAAACACACACACAGCAAAGCAACTCAATTAAGAACCTGTCTGTGCAGAGATATTCTATCCAGTCACCAATCTACCTAATATAGTTTAGCAGCACAATGTACTATGGAGTGTCAATTGTTCACTCTTGGCATCCATAGCTGATAGGAAGCTAAAGCTCATTGCAGCTGCCCGGCTTTGCATGAGAGTATTGACCATACTGCATACTACCAGCCTAAGAAAAGATAATTATTCAAGTTTCCAAGTAGCTTCTACCAGATGCATATTACTTTTGCTACATCATGAAGTAAAAACTCTTAATTCAAAGCATCATAAATCAAGAACTGTCTGGATTTTGTTTCTGATGTTTTATCTTGTGGGAAGAGTACTGTCAAGAGCAGTGTTGGTGAGGATGCAGCACTGTCTGTTTTGCCTGGGGCAATCCAGTGAACACCTGTTGTGTTCATTTGTTTAGCAACGGCCTTGAATTTTGTAATAAGGTATCAATTACAAATAATGCATGAAAATAAATCAGAACAAGTTTGTAGACTTTCACTTTTTTATTTTCAGCTTCTTTCAAAGTCTCATCTACTAATGTGTAAAGCTCATACACAGTGAACAAGTTTCTATTTTAATGAAAAAGATGACTAGCAATAGCTTATTACTCCTTTCTGATTCCTCCTAGATGCAGCACCTGATCTCTTTCAAGGAAAGTATATCAGATTGTTGGTAGTGCTAAATTAAAATATACTTAGAAATGTGGTTTATGTCAGTTTATTCCTTCCACCACAATAGAGGCAGAAAAAAATTTCACACCACTGCACTAGTGTTGAAAGGTCTCAGAATCGGCCCCCATCTCCCACCCTCGCCTTAAGGTGTCACACATTCATTTAACTCATGTTCATACCACATCAACTTCCCATTTAGCTAGGATGTATTTTGAAAACTAATGTTTTTAAAAGTATTAACAGGAAAGGGATACTTTTTGATGTAACAACTCACAGCATGACCCTCTTGGTTATGTCTAAGTTTGTCAGCTAGCTTCAATCATCTAACAAAAATTTGAGAAGAAACAAAGGGACCATATAAAATGGCATACAATAGTACATCAGCAGAATTTGAAACAATCAGACAGAATGAGGGACTCCCAAGGGAGAAGAAAGCTATTTGGCTGCTTGACTAATTATATGCACTAATAGATTTCCATTGGGCCCTCTGGTTTTTAAGAGTTCATTTAATTGCTGGATCAAATTAGATGTATTTCCAAGCTCTTCTCGTGACCAGGGCATATACCTAGGAAAGATCAAAACTAGGAATCAGGAAACCTGAATACAGATTCTTCTGCTTTCTAGTTGCCTTTGAATAATTTGAAACTCACTTTAATTACCCATAAAATGGAGATATTAATAATTTAA
The DNA here is from genome assembly GCA_004027875.1 of Aplodontia rufa. Lineage (NCBI taxonomy): Eukaryota > Metazoa > Chordata > Mammalia > Rodentia > Aplodontiidae > Aplodontia > Aplodontia rufa. The sequence goes on from PVKS010005773.1 coordinate 21,279, forward strand.
AAGAAAAAAAAACTGTTCTAAGGATGATCAAGATAATTGCAAAATGGAAATAATGCAAATATTATTATTAATGTGTGGACTTGAGCTTCACAACAATAGCATCACTTTTAATTTATTTCACTATGTGTAAATGAGTTTTTGTTATAGATCACATAATATTATTTTTTCATTTTATTTATTTACCTTCTTGTGATACTGGAGATTGAATCCAGTCACCTTACCACAGAACACACCCTGTGCTCTTCTCATTATTATTATTATTATTATTATTTTTACGATAGCTCATTAAATTTCTGAAGTTTCAAACTTGCACTTCTGTGTCAGGCTCCACAGTAACTGGGATGATAGATGTGGGTTACTACAATAGGCTTCTTTTCCTTTCAAAAATACAAGCATCTTTCCTTACTGATTTCTTTTAAACTAGTGCACAGAAAAAAAACTTTCATAAATGATGCTTAATAAACACAATTCTATTTGAGAATGTATATAGTTTTCTACCTGGTGATTCTGAAGCAGTAAACAGCGTTTTTCCTATACTGTCAAAGTTAGTCAAGAATCACCATTACATGGAACTTTCTAAAGAACTTCATTTGAGTCCCATTATCTAAATCACCCTAGCAATTTAACAGTGATGTGAATAAATGACATTTGATTTTGCATGATTTATATAAAGATGCTAATATGAAGTCATTTGAATTTGTCTGTTTTCTCCACAAGTAGGCAAATTTATCTAAGGCAGAACCATTTCTCTGATACTTATTTCTTCTGATACGGACTAAACCTCAGATATATATACATTTTGAAAGACTGATAATCATAAAGAATCTATATGAGACATCTCTTTGCAAACAGCATTCAATGATTGGATAACTTGACTCATTATTGTATAAGACCACTAGATATTCCTATATAAACTAGAATTGGAACAATTTATGACAATATACAAATGAAGAAAGAATTGAATATAGGTTTATACATATCAATGTATTGAATTTCTGATGACCTTCTATATTGAATTTTACGGACCCATTTTCCACACCGACTGAAATATATGATAAGTGGCACAGAATGCAAAATTAACTTCAAATAATTTTCTTAAAATACAAATGTGTACCAGATTTCATTAACAAAGTGAAAGGGAATTCAGAAACATCACAGAAAAACAAACAATTGTTTCTCCACCTAGGTGACAACTTCATGATGCTTCTTAATATTTTCTTTTCATAAATATGGCCTCTGTTAAAATACTCAATGAAAAATAACTGTGAATTTATGAATTCTGCATGCAAATTTGTTACTTAGTAAGGCTAGTGAGCTCATGATGAACTACATTATTGGAAGTAACATTTTGTTATGGAACATGGTTTTTACTTGCATGCTTACGTCTTCATTAAAAAAAATGAGCACATCATAATGAACAAAACATTTGTGTGATGTTATTACATTCACTACTAAGGTACCAGTAAGGGCCATAAATTGACCTCACGTTCTCCCTCATCTATGCCAGAATCTACTGAACCAACATCTAAAAGTTACTGAGGAAACAAAGGGTTAGATTTTCCTGAGCCTGTCAACATCTGTATGTCTTTCAGAAACCTAAATATTATCAATTTTTGAAGAGAGAGACATAACATATGGAATTTGACCTTCTTGGCATTTAGATAAATTGAATCTAATTTCAGTTGTGCTGAATATCACTCTATAATTATAAAAATGTGAAATTTTCAGGAATTAAAATAACTAGAAAGAATTAATAAAGGTTAAGGGAATTCTGATATCTTGAAGTTATTGATGTGTACAATAATAAGCACATATACTGGTATACAAAGTAATACTCATTGATTTGATGGCACCAGGGACTAAGTAATTAGATATTAATAATTTTTCAAATCCTGAAACTTACCTCTTTTAAGACTAGTATATCAAGATGTTAGCTCTATTTGGGAATTCTTTGTTTTTTAGTTTAGAATAAAATTTAATCATAATTTAAATTACTGAAAGCAAAAACTATGAAACTAGTAATTTAAAATCTTTGACTAATGAGAATTTTTAAAGACTCCAAAGTTATAAAATACGAAGTATAAATAATATATTGGGAAAATATGTAAATATTATTAAAAGTACATTCTTAATGTGAGAATTAAGTGGACTTACAATGTCTTAGAATTCTCCTTATTATATTTGGTTAGAAAATATCAGCTACTTATAAAGATGAAATTAGCATGAGTAAAAGGAATATTTACCTATTTCTAAAAATATTTTAATGCTAATTATGTCCATTGATTTTGCCTATTTGCATTATCTAAGGGAAAGATTAGAGGTGAGGGAAAATTTTGGTACGAAGAGCAATGTTGGAAGAAAAAGAATGGCAGGTAGCAATAGCAGATGTTCTTAAATCTCTCCAGGGGATTTGAGAGATTACTCCAATAAATGCTGAATAATTAATTCACAAACATTACTTCATTCTTAAAATCATCATCATCATCATCATCATCATCATCATAATCATCATCATCAGAATACTTAAGAGATGAGATAATTTAAGCTAAGTGGCAATTAAGTGGAAAAGAGAGGTTCCAGAAAAGCTTCCGAAATTGCATAAGAAACTAAGAAAGGAAAAGTCTTAGAAAAATGCAAAGGTAGGAAGTAAGTGTTCTTTTCTTAATCATTGATGTAAGCAATAATGCTAAAACATGTCTCTACTTTGGAGAATGAGTACAGCATGTTTTTCATAAATGAATAAGGGTATGCTGATGTAGAACTGAGTTGAGTAAAAACATTATATTCACAAAACTATTAATTCAATTCCTCAATTTGCATATTCTTTGTACTTCATTACCATACCTGTCAATCTCTACAGGACACCAGCCAGTAAGGTGGCAAACACTCAGACAAAATTACATAAAGAAAAAAGCCAATAAATCCATGGTTTTAAAATAATTACACTACTCGTAGGATATGTGGATTTAGTTATAATTATGAATGAATTATTTTGGCTTTTTATGAGCAATAGGGTTATTGATCACATTAAAGTAAAACAATATCTTCAAATAAAAATTTAAATTGTTTATATAATTATATATGTATATACATGTTTATTTTGTACCACGTATTGAACTCAGGGGCAATTTACCACTGAGTCACATTCCCAGCCATTTTTATATTTTATTTTGTGACAGAATCTTGCTAAGTTGCTCAGGGTCTTGCTAAAATGCTGAGGCTGGCTTTGAACTCACAATCCTCCTGCCTTAGCCTCCTGAGTTGTTGGGATTACAGACCTGCACCACTGTGCCTGGCATAATTATATATATATTTTTTTTAAAAGAGATTTTAGTAAGGAAAATTATCTTGCAATCTTAGTAGGTACTCTTTTTTCTCTTTTTATGGTGTTTTGTGGTGTGATATTTAAGATTTAAGTATAGTAGAACCGAAATCTATAACTTCTGATTTATGATTGATAAGAGATAAATCATGATTAGTTAAGAAATTATTCATAGCTTAGTGATAAATAACTTGAACTTTTGATTGAGATACTCTTGGATTCAAATATAAGTTCTTTTTTTCTTTTTATTCACTCAAGATAATATTACATTTAGGAGGGAATCTTTGCCTTACAATCATGAACACATGCATAATGACTGAATAACCCAAAATCTAAGTTCTTTATTTTATTCCTGTTTGAACTTGGTGTTTGTTTCCTCATTAATAAAAATGAGGATGATGGTCAATATAAGTCATTTAGATGCAGATTTTTTAAAAAGTGGGATGTGTGTGTGTGTGAGAATTCACTTTCTTTTCTCTATATACTTAGCTTTGTGCCTGACTCAAAGTAAAAGTTTAATGAATGCCAGCAACTGATCCCTTTCACCTGTTGCTTGCATCTTAATGACATACTCTGTACTTATTATGTAGTTTTGTTATTGGTATAATTCAAAGCCTAGGAGAAATGGGGTACAATCCCTCCTAGATATTCTGTTAACTGATTTTTTCACTATTCCCCCTACACCTGTGAGCTGACTCCCTTCAAGATTCTAATACTTCTGATATTATTCTTAGCTCCCTTTCAGAATCCTTCTTGCATTAGCAGAGCAGAGTTACAAAATTAGTTATTTCTCACAAATTCTTTTGCACTTCCCTTTTTTTTTTTAAAGGGAGAGTGAGAAAAAGAGAACAATTTCATTTAGATTTTCATCTGGTTTTTATTTTTCCAACACATAGTGTGTATGTGCTACTGGGGTTCAAACACAGGGCCTCACACATACCAGGCAAGTGCTGCACCATTGAGCCACCACTCCAACCCCTGTCTTGCACTTTTCTATAGGACATTTGAAAGCTCAGGCTGTACTAGTTAGCACCTTTTTTCTTACTTTTTTCAGTGAGGTCTTGATAACCGTTTACCATACAATTAGATATACTTATCATGTTTTCATATATTAATAATACACACATACATACACACACATGTGTGCACCATGTTACATGGCTTGCAAGAAATGTCATGTATTTCTTTCAGTAGAATGTAATGGTGTGGAAAATTATAAGCCTGACAGTTTAAGAAGATTTTGCTCTTCTGAAGAATCCCTGCACTAAAATATAATAAGCTTTACATAGGTACCAGCCAAAAGATACAAGTACTTTATAAACTCTATGGGTATCTATATCCTCAGCTTCACTAGAAAGAAATTGAGTATATTAATGGGCATATAGATCCACTTAATAGAAATTCAATGACATATGCAAAGAATATATCCTTTTCTAACTGTGTGTGTATGCCTGTGCAAATACTTGGCAAATAATGATAATATGCAAGTCTTGTATCAATAAAACAACAGACACCTGAAGTCAGGAAAAAGAGGAAAATTATTTAATATGCAGTATTGCAACATCTGATAATTGAGGTTTGAGTCCTAGTCAGGACAAAGACATTATAGATACCCTAGAAAGGGAAATTGTGTGTGTGTGTGAGAGAGAGAGAGATAGAGAGAGAGAGAGAGAAAGGAAATGAAGACACAGAGGGAGGACTTAAAGAGAAAGGGAAGAGTGGAGGAGGAAGGGAAAAAGAAACAGGGACGAGAATCAGTAGAGAAGGAAAATGAAGGAAAGAGAGAAAGAGAGAAAAAGAGGGAGAGAATAAGAATTACTCCAATCATATCCAGCTCAAGTCCTCAGAAACCAGGATTAATAAGATGTTATTGCACTTACTCCAGGGAAATAGGGTTTATTTTTCTGGAAAGATATGAAAAATTCTTGAATGAATGAGAATACCCTGTCTTTAACAGGAAGCAAAATCATATGGAATTTCCACAAGTTTCTAAGGAGTGGATAGTTCCATCCCATAGGTTTGCAGCTATGGGGATTAGAAGACTTCCTCACCTGTCCTGGAACTCTCTTTCTTCTATTGCTATCCTTTCAGCATGTTTGTCTGCTGTTTTGCCTGGTTGGGTTATCTCACTGTTTGGGTTATTAAGAACCTTAACCCAATCAGTGAGTTAAACCCTTGAGGAGATTAACTGAAGGCAACTGAAGGCACATAGGGTGTGTTTAGAGAAGGTGGGTCATTAGGGGCGTGCCTTTGGGTATATATTTTCTATCTGGTGAGTGGAGTCTCTCTCTGCTTCCTGATCATCCTATGAGCTGCTTGCTTCATCTACACTCTTAGGCTGTGATGTTCAACCTCACCTTGAGACCCAAGGAATAGAACCAGACTTGTGTGGACCATGTGAGCCCCCATGTAAACATTTCCTACTAAATTTGTTCTTATTGGGTCTTTTAGTCACAGCAGCAAAAAAACTGACTAAAATACCACTTTCCTGCGTGGATGCTTGTCTCACACTTCGATGTTCTGAGTGACTTGACTGATCATGCTTAACTTGAGACCCAGCAAACATAGATACAGATATTAATGTTCTGTCTTGGATTCTGGGTATAAAGCACTTATTTTGACAATATAAACATAACAATTCTAAAAATAGGGCAGAAGTCGGTAATATTTTAGAAGAAACCTAGATGAAACAAATTGCATTTCATCACAAATAATTCCAGTAAATTGAAAATGTAATTACCAGTTTGGTGAAAGAAGTGTAATGTGGTGGTTTGGCTTCCAATCAGGCCGTTAAAAATTTCCAGCTAATAAATAAAATTGTGAAATTAAAACAAAAAGTACGATGAACTTGATAAGGATTAGGATATGTTAATATATAGAAACATTCAAATTTGTAATCAGTAGGATGGTGAAAATCAAAGGGCCATTCAATCATTATTAAAGAAATGGTTTATGAATTCATTATAGATTAATCTCATTTTCATTTCTGATTGGTAGTTTAAGACAAGTTATACATAATACATATGAATGTGAGCAATGCGTTTAACATAGTAATTCATGAACATTTGAAAGATGGTCCTGTTGCACTGAGAGAACATACAGCTTTGGGAGGAGCACAGAAAGAAGGGAGGGGAGAGGCAATATCTGTGGTGTCTATTAGTACAGCAGAACTGATTCCTTCAAGAGATAAGACAGTGACAGCTCAACAGTCCTCACAGCCCTGACGTGATATCTTTGTGGATAAGATGCCTAACACAGTGATATTGGTAAAGGACAGTGAACTGAGAGACAGGTAACTGCTGATTAATGGATCATTGTCTACTGTGGTAGATCTTGAACATTGTGTTTCTAAGCTCTTTTCCTTTAAAAATGTCCTATTCACCAGTTTTATTAATAGTTTCTAGCATGCAGAAGTCATGATAATTTTATTTGTAAATGACACAAATGTAGACTGGTAGTAAATACATTAGATGCAAATTTGGATTCTAAAGTTCATGCCACTTTTGAAAAATGGCCTGAATCAAAGAAGAAATTTGATGAATAATACTCTATGACCACCCTTAAAATTTTTAAAAGACAAAAGAACCCAAATTCTGATAGAATAAAATTAAAATCAATGAGGTATTATTTGTGTTAAAAATGATTTTAAGGATCTGCACAAGCCTGAGATTGACAGAGATTAACATGATCTATGGCTACCACAAGTGAATTTAGGATGCATAGATGCAGGCATCATGGAAAAAAGAATAAGGTTAGACTAGGCTGTGATAACTAATGAATTCAGTGAGTGTTCCTGGAAATATAGTGTACAGAACAAAAGTTAACTCACTCTCTTCCACTTGGTGTCCAGCTACATGAATCTCATTTTAAGGGAATGGCAGACATTCTAAAGATTTCTTAGAATGGTGAGAGAAAGGTGGCACGTATAGCACCTGGATGATTGCTGGTACTGGAGCACATGCTGATGGTTACGTGTGGGAGAAGGTGGCAAGTAACAAAGGTCAGGCCTAAGGGTTTAGTGTGTCAGACTCGCCAATGACTCACTGAGATCCAAGTACCAGATGATGCCAGGAGGAAACAGTGTGTTTGAAATGCATTCCCATAAAATGACAACCTTTGTCAGGAAATGCCTTTTAGTCACAGATGTTATCAGTTGAGACTAGACTGCCCAGAGGGAACAACATAATGAAAGTGACAATAGGTGAATCGCTGCAGGGAAGCCAGGAATTATCAATAACATACCTTAAATGTCAGAAATGATTTTTCTGACAACATCTAACTGTGGTAGATTGCGTATTATTCTCCATTATCAGAAAAAAATTTTCTCTGACATTTAAGGTCCACCCCTCACGGGCAGACAATGCTGTCTTATGGCAATTGGCAGAGATATATAATCTTGCAGGGAAAGCCACACAGTATACGGGGCTTCCTTGTGAGAAGACCGTTCCTCACTTCAGGTTCAGTTGTGTGACTTGCTTCAGCCAAAGGAATGCAAAGGGATGTGACATGATACACTAGGACGAAGTTGCAAGAGCTCTTGGGAGGTTCTGCTACTGTGCCTTCCCTTCTGCCATGCGAATGAAATAGAACTGCATTCCAAGTGGCAAGATAGATGGAACACAGCTGCAGGCTTGCAGCAGGTGCCCACCAAAGCACAATGGGATGGATACACAAACCTTTGTTTTTGTAGGCCACTAAAATTTGGGGGTTGTTCATACTGAAACCTTATCTAAAAATATTCTGATGGAATTACATTGAAGTCAGGAAAGCAGCTATCATAAGGCGTTTAAGTGAGGACCTTGGAGAGGTCACATCAGTGTTCAGTGACACTATTTGCCTGGTTAAACTTAAATAGGAGGCTTGTAACACTGTGACTTTGTCAAGAAAAGATGTAAAAGAGACAGTATAACTGTTATTAGGGGTCTAAGAGGGTTTAAAATCATTTCGTTCTCTATAGAAGACAGAGCAAGAACAAAGACTAAAGACTTGTTCTCAATTTATTAAGATGTTACCTAGGTGTTGGAAATATTTAAAAACATCATAGTCTTCTTTTGAGCTCTGATGCTTTCCAACACTTAAGTCATACAGAAATGAAGTGATTGATTTTTGGGGGGGAATTTTGGAGAGAAGACCCACAGTAAAACATTGGGTTGAAGATTCAATATATATTATAATGTTCTCATGACTAAAATTCTCTTATTGCTTTGGAAGAACCCAAAATGGTAGAAAAATAAAAAATGAAATTTATCATTGATTTATTTTTTCTCCATGTCTTTTCCCTATTTTCAATCACTAGCAATATTAATTGCTAGGTCTGTTTTTCTGATTCTTTCTCTACCTTAGGTAAGAGACTTGGACACACCATCAAGGTAATGAGGACATCGTGGAAGATTGTCAGATAATGGGCCTAAACTTAACATCCCTTTTCATGCATGTTCTTCCCTGGAGTTGATCATTCTAATCTCTCTGAACTTTGCTTGTTTATTAACTAGGAAGATAAATACTTCATAGTGATGTTGTAATGATGAAATGAAGTAAAGTAGGTCAAAGCATTTATAAATAATGTAGGGATACAAAAATGTACACAGCTATTATCATCATTATATTCTTTATCCTCCTCCTCCTTCTCATCCTCCTCATCCCACTGTAGATAATTATACTCCAAAAAATTACATCCTGCTATCAATGTTAAATAAAAAAATGATTACTCAATGTGGAAATATAAATTGGGATCATTTTGTCCAAAAAAAGAGGTGATCCTTACCAGGATCTGTCAAACTATAACTCAAATGTAGCAATATTTTAAATTTCCATAAGGGAAAAGGTGATTATTTAGGCACTGAAATTAGACAATTAGGGCCCATTTAAAATGTCATCTGTAGTTATTCACTATAAGGTATATTGATTCAATGCATGTTTGCTCCTTGTTCATCTACACTGAAAGCCAAACTTCCTATTAATAATTTGCAAATAGCAATGGATGATGGTGAATTGATTAACACAGCAAAAGTTGATGACAATGAAAGTCAGAAAAGTAAAACTGTAAGGGAATGAGGGAAAGTTGGAAGAAGGCCTCATATAAATTCAAGGTTTCTAAAAGTATTTGAAAGACAACAACATGGAGAAAATTGATGTGGACTTAACATAGTTTTTGTACTCTGTTTCATTCTGTGCTGCTTACCAACTTTCTAGCCTTGACATCTCATAATGTCATTGTATGTTTGGAGTACTAAGTATGATAAATGGCACATGCTTATTTGTCACAGGCTGGAGGCTGGGGAGCCCAAGATCAAGTTGCCAGTAGATGCAGTCTCTAGTTGAATCTGCTTCCTGGTTCATGAACAGCACTTTCTGCATTGCCCTCACAGGGTGAAAGGTATGAAAGCACTCACTAAGACCTATTTATAAAAGCACCATTACCATTTATGGGGACTTTACCCCCAAGGCACACCTCTTGACACTATCACCTTGCAAATTATGATTTCCACATATAAATTTTAGGTGGACACAGACATTCAGACCATAGCACATAGTCTTCAGGTGCCATGTAAACTCATTTTCCTACTCTGGTACATGTTTTCATGCCATGTGTGTTAGTCAGCTTTCCATCACTGTGACAAAATACCTG